>JAQGCY010000200.1:0-23090 GCA_034700645.1 Xenylla mediterranea | reverse complement strand
AGCTTCGCCGGGGTCCCACTGAATGCATATACTATGCCTTTCAAGCATAGGCAACCGGCGAGTTTGTAAACAAACAAATATGCCAGTTTCCATGCTAATAAGTCCCAGCAATAAACAATGTCGTACCTTGAACCTGACCAAGACAGTTGGCAATATAAGAACTTGGTATTTCATCTTGATCTTTAAAATCCCAGTTTAATTTAGCAGTGCAAAATGTACCATCAGAAGCTATGAATGGACTAATGGAATCACTTGTAAAGGAAACATGATAAACTTTTGGTGGTACAGCAGGAAACTCTTTAGGAATTTGGAGATCAAAAAAATAAAGTCCATCTTCATACGGGGTTTTTTCAGGACCTAAAATCACTGCTGAGTAAAGATCCTGAAGAAAATAATTGAAATGTCAAAAGTGATGAAAATCGAGAGAGTTTATAAGTTTACAAATTAATTTACCATTCGACTATCATAACCCCGAACCCAAATCCCTTCAGGTAAATTATGCTTCATTTGTCCAATTTCATTACGTAAAATCTTGAGCAAATTCTCGGACTGGTTCCGATTTTCAAAATGGTAGAATCGATGAAGTTCGGGAATTGAATGCAAAATCTCAAAAGTAGGCTCATCCCAAATGCTTCCAGAATTAATGTGTGTTATACTGTTCCTATTGCTAGGAGTGAAGACTGCTGGAACCGTTCCATCTAAAAAAACAATTTCAGATATCATACAAGTTTAAACAGACTAACTTTCCGAGATCAAACCTTTTGGATATCCAAAACCATGTTCAAGTTGAATTTGATGTAATGGAGGAAGCATATTCTCTACGAGCCATTTCTTTGTGAAAAAATCCCAAGAGCATTTAACATGAATTGAAACTACCAAATGTGGCCATAAGAAAACAATATTCTTGGTATTTGCAGGTGCTACTATAAGTTTTCCTCTACAAACGTCCATATCAATTACTGTTCCTACTCCCTGCACCACGTTCTCTTGTTGTTGGTTTAAACCACGATTCCCACTAATGGAAACTAGAGTTCCTTTTTGATAAAGTGAAAGTTTTGAATGTGGTTTGATGCTATAAATTGACTCTTTTTGAATTCCAAGATCATTTCCTTGTGTCTCATCATTTGGAAGAATCCAACGAATGTTAATAAGTTTTGTTGACGAAACTTCTGAATTTGTATCAAAGCGTATTTGTTAAGATTTCGAAACTGGTGAAAGTGTAAAGTCTATTACCTTCACTTGGTTGCACAATTCCGTATTTCTGGTCATTCTGACCGTCATAAACACGCTCAACAACTAGCCCGACTGGAAAACCTTCAGCTTCTTCATTTCCTAAGATTTTATAAACGTTAGTAGCTTTTTCTGATTTAATATCTCCATTCTAAACAGAAGAATAAAATCAGAATATTGCAATTTTAAATCTCCAGAAAACCAAAAGCTTCAATTTCACTTACATCCCATTCAACTTCTGCAAAAGTCTGACAAGAGAGTATTTGAGCAGGCATTTCAAGTCCCTAAAAAGACTTTTCATGTTATTTGCTCTTACAAAATTCCGTGAATGCTTTCCCTTACCTCAGAAACTCGTACTGAAGAGTTTTGTTGTAAAACTGGGGCTAATTTGTGATAAGATGGAGGTTTGGTATTGGGTCCAACAATTTTTGATTGGAATGATCTAAACCAATCAGGATAAGTAATAACTTTGTCAGTTGGTTGAATAGTATACATTCGAACACTATTCATATCAATTGTTTGTGAACTTGGGAGTCCGATTAATCGAATATTCTTAAACTCGTCCTTGTTAATGACTTGCTTAGGTTCTTGTTCTTTCTGAAGTTTTGGATTTGCATCGGTGGACATTGCACCACATTTTTGAATCCATTTTACTTTAATACTTATCGGCTGAAAAAATAAGTAAATGCTTGTATTAAATTTTATGACTAATTAATGTCATTTTGAGTTTTCTAACTTCAACTCCAACAGTGGTACATTGTTTTCGGACATAAAATCGTTTCAATGGTGGAAACCATTTCTTAGAAAAGTTGAGAAATTTAGAATGAAATGTAGCTTTTTTAAAAATTGATGATGTTAGCATAGTTTGGTTTCCTTGAAATGGTGTACAATAGGACTCCCAATAAGGATCAAATTTCATAAAGCCATCAGATTCTTTAGTTGTAAAACGAAAAGTAGGTCCATTTTCAAGTTTAGAGGTAATTGAGCGTATAACTGAAGTAATTACACCAATCCAACCATGATAAAGTATTTCACGTCCTCGAACTATGGGCTATAATATAATTAAAATTCATGAGTGAAGAGAAAGTTGTTGTTGAAGAATATGTTTTTTATTATGTTGTTTCTTACCGAAATTGGATACAATTTATTAACAAGAACATTATCAATTACATAATTTGTTCTAAGAATTTGAAGTGCTACATGTTTTTCTGTGGTTAAAACCGTCCCTTTCATTCCAGTTTTATTCTGAACCCGTTGTCCACTAGTAAAATTCCGATCAACAAGTCTAAGCTATTTACAAAATAAAATTGTTTTGTTTATAATTAATGTGACTTTGTGGGAATACAAATAAATGAATGGCTTACGTCTTCCATGTCGATCTTTCCAATACGATTTGAATGATTCCAACGAATATAGAAAGGTTCCTTAAGTCCAAATTCTGGCTCATTTGATTGATTTGGTTCCTTATCTTCAGCAGTATCATTTTCTTGTTCCGATTTGGTTTCCTCTGGCATTTTATACAGTGCTTCGACTAAGGGATTTTCTGGTGACAAGATCTTTCCATACCAAATTTTCCATTCATAGGGTTTATTTACACCAAAACAAACTATGTCTCCAGTAAAAATCTTGGGCTTGATTTCTTGTTTTTCTGGTACTACTACGTTTAATAAATCATAAATATTATTTGATTCATCGAAAGCTGTGGTTGTAAAAGCCATCTTGGTACTCAAAGTGGTTGGTTATTTCACAGCTTGCGTGATTTATGGATTTAGTTTTGATTCCAATGTTCGATTAAAATTTAATGTTTTAAGTTTTTGCTGACGTAAACGTAAACAAATACTCGTTGGCATGGTTTCTTAAATGCTTTCGTTTTGATTATGATTAGATCGATATTTGAACTGGCATGCTCCAGCATCCAGAGCCATGTATTTTCCAGGTCAAAGAAACTAGCCCAAGCAAAAATTAAACAAAATACTTAAAGTTTGAATAAATTAGGAATTGTGTTCAAAGTTCATTTTATTTTCCCTTCTTTCTGCACAAGTGTGTGGTTTTTGCAGTGATAGAATTGGTAAATAGACAAGTATTTAGGACATTTTAGAATTATTAATTTATTAGTAGAATGTAGAAATATTTAAGTCATTTTTATAATTGATTAAATGTAATTTAAGGTTCATTGATTATGAGGGGACTGTTTAAAATAATAAAATAATCTCTCACAATAATTGAAAAATACAGGCCTCTCGGCTTGCTTCGCTACGCGAAGATTTTACGATGCTGCGGCAGACTTCGTGCAAAGTCTCTATAATTGTGATTCGATTGAACATGTTTTATTCTGCTTATGAAGTAAACATTTCAGAATAATAGTCCAGGATTTGCAAGATCAATTCTTGTGATAACAACTTCTCCAAAATCAGGTAAACCTATCATCCCCAGCCCGAACTTGGACTTCGTGAAAATCATTTATGCTTTCGAAGAGAACTTACTCTGTAAATAATTTGATCAGAATATTCAAGGCCAAAGTAGAAAAGTTCAGGGCCGTAGTTGAAAATTTCAGGGTTACAGTTGAAATTTTCAGGGCCGGAGTTAAAAATTTTGGCCGGAGTTGAAAATTTCAGGGCCGAAGTTCAAAATTTTAGGGCCGGGGTTAAAAAATTTAGGGCCAAAGTTGAAAATTTCAGGGCCGAAAATGAAACTTTTAGGGCCGTAGTTAAAAATTTCAGGGCCGTAGCGCCGACCGTAGCACATCCTGGGGGTTAGGACTAAACCTCCAAAAAATTTGGTCAAGATCGGTCCGGTACTTTGGGAGGAGTTGTGTTCACAGGAACTGATTTTAGAAATCTGGTCATAATCTTATAATTAGTAGAGATAAGTGATGTGTTTTAAACTGTTTTGTATCATCTTGATTTTATTCCTTTGATAATATTTTTGCTATCATGTTTGATTAATAGTTTAGTTAGTAGTCTGTATAACTGCAAGTTCGATTAGCTACTTCTGTAGAATATCGGTCACATAAGCATTTTCCTTCGAGTTTTGTTCCAACTTGGATGCAACTTGAGAACTGAACACATTGATTAAATTCCATTGGATTGCATCGGGTCCCAACAAGTCCCAAGCAACGTCTCCGATTGGGATCATAATACTGGAGTTCATCCTATAGGAAAACGTGAAAATTCATCAATCTTGCAATAAGTGCTTTTAATAAGTTTTATTAGAATAGAGCTAACTTGGCAGTCGCACTTCCCATTTCGACAGAAGAGTGGTGTAATGAGATCACATTCATTGGGCTCACAACTTTCTCCATATCCAGGTGCACATTCACCATTTTCCCTTTGAACATAAGTTTCTCTACACTCACAGGCAGCATAAAAACCTTGGTCTACACAAATTGCATTTCTCGTGCATCGCTGGATAAATGGGATTTCAGATGAAGATTTTTTAAGATTCAATAAGGTACAAGGACCCCCGACTAGGCTCAGGCATTCCTTTGATTTCGTATCATAAAGCTGATGAAGTGGATATTTGCAGCGACAAATTCCTAATAGGTCAAACACAAAGCAAATGTAAGATTGATTACGCGTTCTAAATTTCCAAACTAACCTTCCAAACAAGTGTACTGTATACTGCTACATTGATCTTCCCCGGCACAAGACGCATTATATCCAAATGCACATTTTCCATCAGTATTTGGAGCATATTTTTCTTCACAAATGCATCTTCCATCACTGCAACTAGCCTTATCTGTACATTCGTTTCTATACCGCGATGCTTCCATGCTGCATTCCATCCCAACTTTCGTAACACATTGTTTTCGCTCATTATCATAAAACTGGTACTTTTTGTCACAAATACAATGTCCATTAGTGCATGACATTGGACGAGAGTTTCGTATGTCTTTGGAACACTCATTATCATTTTTACATGTTTCCATGTACTTTCTCTTCCTTAGACATGTTCCATTAGATATCCTGAAATATTCATCTGTACAAAAGCAATAGCCTAATCCCGTACTTTCATCACAAATGGCTCCTTCAACACAGTCAATATTTCCATTTGGAGAAATTCCACACCTTTCACCTACTCGACCCACACACTTCAACATTACCTCGTCATAAATCATGGACTGAGAAGGAGAACAATTGCAAATGTCATGCTGGCAGGATAAAAGTTCTTTTTCATTGCATTCATCTGAAGTTGAACATTTTTCTCCATAAGCTCTTTTCTCAGCAACCCAAGCACAAGTATTGAGAAAAATTAGTAGCAAGAAAAGACCAACAACTTGCAGGAACTACAAGACATAAAATTTAATTAAAATTTTGAATCAGTTATAACTACGATAATTCCAGGAACAAAATGAAAATGCTCACCCTAATAACCTCCATTTTCTTTCTCTTTTTCTGAATTCTATCTAATAAACCAATGTTACTTTCACTTTTTGAATCACGATTGAGAAGAGGTGTACTTCCATTTTTAGTGAATTCGATTTTTATCTCTTTCCTATTTACACGCTTTCTTTGAAAGAATTCGCCAAAATCTGTAAATTCACTAGACATTCCAAAAATCCACTTTAGTAAACGTAATGTATTTTATGGAAAAATCACGAGGGTACATGCTGGCTGGCTTGATTAAAGCTCAGATTCATTCAACTGAATATGTATGTGTGTGCCATGGACATAAAAATTGAAAGAATTGAGCTAATCGCCCGTTTCCTCATTAAATCATGGGATTTATCATGAACAATACATAATAACTAACTGATCTATCTTGATTTGAGAAAACGCATTAGCAGCACTATGAATACGAATAAGAGTACATACATAGCAAAAATGCACGCACTTCATGCATAATATTGAAGTAAATAAAAAGACAATTTTCATTACAATTTTTTATAAGAATTTTATTTATTACTTTTTTCTTTTGTTCTTGAAAAGCCAGCTTTCAATCACTTTATATGTATTTGCAATTTAGTCCTATTTTTAGAAATAATAGTTAGTTACATTTTTGCCCAACTATTTAAATTTGCTACAAATTAATTAACAACAATATGAGGATAAGTTGGCCATGATTGCATTTGCAATTTAAAAAAAATGATTCTAAAATCGTCTACATTTATAAGATAACTTATCCATTCGGTGTTTCATTTCATACTCTTCTTGGCTGGGCATGCATTGCCTCTGTAAAGCTTAATAATTAGCAACTAATTTTTATAAAATATTAGCAACATTTCGGCATTTGGTAAATTTGTAAAATTGGTATCAATCAGGCTAAATTTATATTCTTCTATGTATAATATATTATGTGTGTAAGCTCTGTTTCGAGAATAAATAATAAAAAATGACAAAGAAAATCATTCAAGAAAAAAATTAAAACGGAATGGTATAATGCCTTACTAAAAAATATCTATCTATAGGAACTTTTAAAACGGGACTCGATCAAGTTGCACTCTTGCATTCTTGCATTGCATTGCATTTGCAATAAAATTGTATGTATATTACTACGTACTAATTAATTCTAATTTCTTATCTATTGTATGTATTCATAATGAGACCTTTTTGAATGCCTAAGATTAATTAATAATAAAAGTAACAACAACAACAACAAAAATGCTCCAACAAAAGAGGAGTATAATATCTACAATGTGTTTGTTTAGCATTATTATTATTTTTCCTAAGTTTAATTATAGTTATTATAGTTATGTATAAGTTGATTTCAGTCTTTGGTACATTTTTCGTTATTAACTAATGAGAAATTTAAATTAAAATTAAATTAACTAAACCTTATACTTATGAACACAAAATAAAAAATAAAAATACGCGAGTCTACTACTGTACTTCACTTACTATTAAAATAAGACAGTTCTGTTGTTGTATTTTTAAAAAATAAGCTTCCTCAACATAATATTGCAAATGGCATAACAAATAATACCCGTTCAAAAAATTAATTAAAAAAGAGTAGAAGAAACCATGGTGTGATTTGGGTTTGTGACAATACATAGAGAGAAAACTAAATCTAATTTTGTGAGTAGCATCAGACTTATAGAAGACAAAAAATAAATTAAAATATATTGTAGAAAGTGCTATATGCTTTTTCATTTTAGGTTCCATTTCCAGGGGAGTTTTTGCTTAATTAAGGTTTAAAGTAATCTACCAGGCAGGCGGAGATTGTTGTTGTTGTTTGTTTCGATGTTTGGATGGGGACTTTTTCCTTGTTGGATTTCCTTGTCCAGATTTAGGATTCGTACTGCTGCTTCCAGTTAATCTTACAAGAGCTGAGAGTGATGAGTTTGAATCTGTTGGTTGCTCACATCTGTGGCAACATTGTCCAGGATCTTTTACTTTAACTTCACAGTTGAGAGCTGGACATTTTGTTCTACCGCATTTTGCAGTGCCGTTCTGTAAATAAAAAAGAAACAAGAAATTAGTATTTGAATACACTTTAAATTAATTTAATGTTTTAACTTACCCTGCAAGAGCAAACAACACACGGTGTAAAGCCAAATGGCTCAATTCTATGATTCCATTCTTCTCCATTAATATGTAATTCTCCACGGAATTTACATCCACCAGCAGCAAGAATATCTGATTCTGATGGGCCTTGATTAACAACATAAACATCATCTTGAACATCTTCTTTGTCAATTTCCTTTTCTGCTGGACAAACTTTGCAACATGAGAGAGCATGGGGATAAATTGCATCTTCTGGAGCACAGTTGAGTGTTGGACAAGTTTCTTTGGTACATTGAACAGAAAGTGTATCAGCCTAAAATAAAACAAAGGAATAAAATTAGTTACAGTTTCAAGAAATGTATTAAATAGTAGTAAAATAAAATATGTAATACTTACATTACAGGTACAAGTGGTGCAAACCATAAAGCCTTCTGGAGGCAAGTATGGATGCCATGAAGTTCCAGCGGGATGAAAACGATCACCTTTAATATCGCATCCCTTTCCGAAGGTTTTCTGAGATTTTTCTGAATCTGTAAAATGAAAAAAATTTATATTAGCATTTTGGTTCCATTTTACAGAGTATAAGGGTTGTAAAATACAATTTTCTTGATTCTTACCTAAACATGTCCTGCAACATTCACCGGTAAGAAGAACAGGGTTCATACAATCCAATTTTGGACAAACCATTGTGTCACATTTGACTGTGCCTTTGTAACAATTGCACATTTGACAGGTATCATTGATTGGAGACCATTGGGAATATTCCTCATGTACTTTTCCATCGTAGAAACATTTACTAGGAGATGGTGTTGGGGCGACGTCATCCTCTGGTTCAATTACATATGGATCAAGACCAAGGGATCTATTGGGTAAACAGCTTGCTGGTACTCGAATCTATAATATAAAACAATTGTCATTATGATTTCATTCCATTTAAACATTAAACTCAAAATAAGTTTTTGTATACTTACACTATTCAATGGGGCAGATGCCAAAACGGTAGAATCATTAACACGAACAACTTTAAAAAGTGCATCTCCAGCATTCATGTGGACAAATGTGCTCTTTGCTAATTCATTGAACTCTGCTTCGTATTCACTTGCTTCGAATTCACCGAGTTCATAAGTTTGGACTGGGAGTCCCAATACATGAAGGCTTGGCATCTCAACAAGTTCAATTCTCATTACTTCACTCTGTGGTCTTTCACTAAGAGAAAGTTGGTAATTGAGTCCACATGATGTATCAACTCCAAACCAAAGTAAGCCTTGAACTCGAACATCTGCTCCAGCACCGGTTCCAGATTTTAATGTAATTGGACTATCGGAAAGTTGAGAATCCCCAAATCCACGGTAGCTCAATTTCCCACGGAGTGTTCCTTTGTTAGTTGTTACGGCCAAATAAAGATTATCTTCATATAAAAGTTGGAAGTATCGGGATGTCATTCCAGTTACAATTTGTTTTGTAAAGTTTTGGGATAAGTCCATATTGAGCTCTTCAAGTAATCTGCGTCCAGTTTCAAGTTTTGCAGCAGTTGGTATATGTCCTTCTGGAAGTTGAATGTTATAGGTCCATGTGCCATCGGGAAGAGGATAGACCCATGCAAGGCCAGGAGCAGAATCCGTAACAGTATTTTCTTCAGGGGATAAAATTGTGTCAAAAATGTCACAAGTGGTTCTGAAATAACAAAAAGCAAGGATAATTATTAGTTAACATACGCATTTCCAATGGAGTGTTTTGTTTGCATATTTGCATTTATATTTGTTAGTTTACATACCTAGCTTGAATGAAACCAACGAGTTTGAAGTCTGGATTTTTCTTGGAGTAGACGACGATGAAGAGTGTTCCTCTTGAGAGAGATTGGAGTTGGTCAAGTTCCAAAATTGTTTTAACTTCAATTGAGTTGGTTTCATATTGGATTTTGGGTAAGATGACAGACTCCTCGAGTCCTGTGCCAGAAGAGTCAGCGAGTCGTACGGTTATTCCAATGTCTCTTTCTTCCTCAAAGTCACCATTAAACACAAGGTTCAAATAAATTGAGCCAGTTGAGGCTGATACTGTTATCACACCCATACCACCAGTACCCTAAAATAAATCCAAATAAAAAAAAAATGTTTCATTAGTTTTATGATAAAGGTATGGCATATGAGCAAATATTAAATTGAACTTACAGCTTGAGTAGATGGTTCCAGAAGAGATGAATAGAGTTCATTGGTAACATATTTTTGTTTTGAAATCCTTCCAGCAAGAAATCTATCATTATCTGTACCAATCTTCTCAGTAACTAATGCAGCAAATAATTTTTCTTCTTTAAGTAATTTCCTGTAAACTCGTGCCATTTTCTTCCATACTCCACAAATTTTCTTGGTTTCTGTTTGGTAGTTGTTAATTGTTACTTCTTGTTCTTCAACAACATTTCCTTCTGGATCGACAAATTGTACATATTTTGGACGTGGCATGCCTTCATTATAGACAAAAGAATAGTACAAGCTCCGTTGAAGAAACATAAATCTTCCGGAACCTAAGCCAGTTGTCATTGGTTCTCCAAGTCCAGTTGAGGATTTAATAAGGGATGAGGATCTTGGGGTTAAAAGGGCAGCATATTCTATATCATCAAAGAAAAAAAAATTAAATTATAATCCTATTGTTGTTATTTTATTTGTTTTCCATTATTAAACAAAATCTCAAGTTGACTAACCTTTGTTATTTTCATTAATGTCGCTATCATCATTTCCATCAGCAGTTTGATTGTCTGAGCCTGTGAAATAAAATAAAATATAAGAATTCTATAAAACATTACTGCCGACCTGTCACATTATTTTTATGGAAATTCCTTTTACAAAATACAATATGAAATGGTGTTAAGTTAAAACAAATCCAAGCATTTTAGAGTAATCGCCCTATCAAGCAAAGGTTAAATTCATCAAAAACGAAAAAAAGGAGCAAGATAATAATTTAGTAGGAGCCAGAGAATCATAATAATAATAATGATGCAAAATATAATAAAAAATGTGCAATGGCAATCCCATCGCCATATAAAATTTTTAGTAGGTAGCAAAATGTATAGTGATGCATTTGCATTCTCAATTGTTTTTTCCGTATTTGGATATCTTATGGGGACGCGGACGGACGCCGACAAATAAAATTGCAATATTATGAAGATTTTTGTTTCTCAGTCTCCGTAGTGTAAATATATGAGTTTTTAATAAGTGTTAGTTTAAGCTTATTAAAACTTTAATGCTTACCCATCATTTGTTCTGGACATGTTTTACAGCATTGACCAGCGACCGGAATAGCATCAGGACAATCAAGTTTTGGACATTCGTTCTTTATATTACGGCATTTGATCCGTCCAACAATTCGTCGTTTCTTTTGAACCTAAGAAAACAAATAAGAATAAGAATTATTACATGAAAACAAAACATCTTTAAACTTTTTATGTTAAGTATTGTATGCTCAATGTTCATAATAATCTTCATCTTCAACTATATGTACAAATACAACAATTCAATCCTACCGAAACCATGTTTAAGTTTTTTATTTTATTTTATTTACCTTTCATAGTAAAATGATCCTATGTCTAAAGAAGGAAACTTGTCGTCTAAACTCCAAAAACTAACTTTATTTCTTTTACTATGAATCATGCAAACATACTTAAGAAAACTTTAAAGTAGTACGTAAGTACAAGATGAAGAAGACAACAATACAAGCGTCGTCGGGTCGTGTGTAATAATATTAGCAAAGACGGCATTTTCAAAAAAAATAAAAAAGGATAAACATTTCACAATGAACTATGATCTTAAGATTTAGATTGCGAAGAGAAATTTTATATGCAAATAATCCAAAATCCATTTAATTACGTTGCATTGTTATATGTTGGATGGAATTGGAATTGGAAAAGAAGCGATAAAGAATGGAATAGAAGAATCCTGATTTATTACTTCCTATTCGAATATAGTATAAGAAAAATTAGCATAGAAAAATTGTGTGTATTCCAAATGTCGCACAGTAGTAGATAAAACTGTAACAAAAGTTTTTCTTCATGTGTGTTTCATCAAGATTTCTCATTCATTTCATGGATTATTTCTATTTGGAAGAAACCCGTGAAGGACAACTTTTTCTAAGAACATGAGTATATGATTTGACGTAAATGAATTGTCTCTGTGATCTCTCACTAACGTGTAAAAAAAACCTTACAACCATTCCAAAATTTACAAACACATTTTTGCTTTAACTTGTTAAAAATTCAGCTCACATAAATACGATATATTAAACAAACATTACGCAAAAAATAGGCGAAAAAAAATACTCATCAATAAAGATGGATTAACAATGGAATAATTATTTGTTTTTACTATGATATGTCTGGTATGTTTGGAGCCAAAATACGTCAACTCCAATTAATTTTGTGATTAATTAAAAGGATAAAATTTATGCGCTTAAACTTTGTGATAGTTGTGTATGTATGTGTGCCTTTAAAGCTGACAGAAAAAAAGTTTGATACGTGAAATTCTCATAAGAATCCTATAACTAACTGACTAACTAACTATAAAGAAGTTTTTATGCTAACTTGACAAAAATATTTTTCCTCTTTTACTCTATTCTGGTTGAAAATTCAATGAATTTGTTATCTTAATTGTCTCTATATAGGAAAAAACTTTGATTCTCTTCGTATAAAGACCTTGTGCTTTCTCCTTGAATTCTTGAAAGTTAAATTGAAGACTTGCTGAGTCGGACTCGGAGTCTAGGAGATTTTTACATTACATTTTGGATGAAATATATCTAATCTAATACGTTGTAAAAGTAAAACTTATAACATAAAAATGTTAGGCATAACAAATATATAAATCTTTTTACATAGTTTCTTTTGACTAATAATGAATCTTTGGATCGACAGACGGAAAGACGGAAAGAAGGAAATGAAAAACTTTATATTTTATTCCTTCCTTTCTTCTTTGAAAAAAAAAATAAGAAGACAAATACAAATATAATTTTCTTCTCCTTACAAGGTTTAGGTTTATAACTATAGTAGTAGAGCAGTTGTCTTTGCAAATTTTCATGGAAAACTTGCTTATGAATGCAAAAAATAAAATATAAAAATAAGAGCGATGAAACATAAAACAAAAACTACAAATAAAGTTCGGGTAGTCCTAGTCCTAGAAGTTCCATTCATATAAGACGAAGAGCGAGTGCATTTAATATTTATAGATGAGCTAAAATTAGTAATGGAAACTTCGAGTGTAACTTGGCATATAATAATAATAATTTTTTTCTTTTAACTCACTTCAGTGTCTGTATAATAAATTCAAGCTCTTAACAAGGGGGTATGAATTTGATAAGGTTCGTTGACCGAATAAAATTGTAAAACTGTTGTAGTATGTAGTATTAAAAAAATCAAGGAGACTACTAAAAAAGATCAGATCAGGAAAAGCTAGCTACATAAGTTAAGTATGCAATATATTTTATAGAAGAAAAATAAAATGTAAATATGTAAATACAAAATTTTACATTTTGATGTTTGAAGAAGTTTTTATTAAACACGTGTAGCTTTGGCCAAAGAAAATAATAATAAAAAGAAATATCTCATTTTCTAATTCACTGGATGAATGCATTTCGATTTCAGGAAAAAAAGTATTATTAGTTATTAGTAATACCAATACCTAGTTACTATAATAAAAATTCTTTGGGAATACTCAATACTCAAATATTAAAAATACATTTTTGGCAAATTTTTTTTATGAAAAAGAAAATGCAAAAATTTTAATAAATATATGCGCCTATCTATATGCAAATCCTAATATTTTTGGCCGTCTGTTCTCTCTCAATCATTTTGAAACTCTATTTATTAGTCTTAATAAGATGCCAAATAGAAACTATAGAGTGCATATGGAAAAAGAAAATGCAAAATAGAAATTTCGGGGATTTTTATTTTATTTTCATTTTCCATGCATATTTGCCTTTCTGATGGATTAGTTGCGTCGTTCTTGTTTAAATCTAAAATCGCAATCGGGAACTTTGCCCAAATAAGAAGCTAGTTAAATGATGCAAAATGAAAATAGTAAAACATGTTCGTTGTTACTTGTTATGTTATATTATGTATGATTGTATGTTGTAATTAATAATTAATCGGATGGATTCTGCTGTCATATCTAAAACTAGAGATGAACTCATTAAACTTTTATTGAATTGAAGGTATGAATATGTATGTAAATGTAACTGTCAAAATATTTTCAAACCAGTATTTAGTGGTTTCATATGCATTCCAAAGCGATCTAGTTTTTACGAGTAATATTTGAAACCAACTTACTATTACTTCAAGTAATTAACTAGTAGAAGTTAATTGTGCGTGAAATGAATTTTTTGAATGTCATTATCAAATTTAATGAAGACTATTCGTATTCGTATTCCAAACTTTTCAGACATTTACTATGAATCTTTGTTTGCTAGACGCTTGGATGTTATTAACATACAATGCCTAATGCTAATTTTTTTCTATCAATCTTTTTTCTACGTTGGATGGATAATGATCCCATTGTCAAAAGTCATTGTATGTATTTATATGCTTCATCAAGGTCTACGTAAAACAATTGTTTAATTTAAAATGACAAAAAATAAATAAATAAATTTTTTACTTACAGCTTCACATGCACATTGGATACAATGCATAATTCCAAAGGGTTCTCCTAAATCTGGATTCCATGTTTCTCCAATCTCATGTACATTTTTCCCAAGTCGGCATTCTGTAAATCAAATACATATCATATATTAGAAATAGGAAACATTTAATTGATTTGATAGGATAGAATAGGCTGTAAGATATAAATAAATGGTGCAGAAGTAAGAAAGAATCAGCAGAAGAAAGTAGAACATTACATAAGCCTCATTTTAGTAGTTCATAGTTGTTAGTTATCTACCATTTCCTATTTCATGTGCTCTTATAAACTAAAACTTCCGATATGTTAAGAAAATACAACAACTAACTATCTTCTACTCCAATCCAAATAAATGATCTTGTAGTAATAGTAATGCATAAAAAAAATCTCTAACTTCCTTATCTTTCCACTTGAGTTTTTTATTCTAGAGATTCTGATTCTTCTACTATAAGGGAAAGGAGTCTCAGTCGGACGAAGAAGCTACTCTTCATTTCAGTCAGATTTGCAGACTTGCAAAAAAAAACATAGTATTTTGCTGGCGCCGAGAACCAGGGACTACATAAAAACCGTGTAATTTTTTTTATTCTTTATCTTGGAAACTCACTACTTGGAGTAACAGTAAGAAATACTACGAGAGTAAATTATAGGAAATGATGGTGATGGTAGAAGATGCTCAAGCCAAGCATTATGGAACATTAGCCTAGTTCAAAGTAAAGTAAAAGAATTGAGATTTCTAATGTCCTCAATATGGAACGTCATTCATTCACACGAACATCATAATTTGTTTTACTTTTTTGCTTTCTCCGTCTAAATTGTTTATGAACATTTGAAACCTTGATAATGGTTCATTTTCATACTAATTAGCAATTACTACAATAAACTTTTTTTTAATCTACAAAGTCACATGGGAGATGAGAGAGACGTTTATTCTAAGATCATGATCATAGTCATAGCATTGCTTTGCAGAAAAATAACTTAAAAGTATAAAGAAAAAGGTTTTCTGGAAACATTCCAAAAAAATTATAACATGCAATAGTTATAGTTATATGGTTTGGCTGAGATAAAAATGACGCTTTAAATTGATCTAAGAGAATTTGATGCAATTTGGCGTTGAGTCATAAAAACTACCAGTAAAGTAAAGTTGTAAATACTTCTTATTATAAACTGTAATGAAAGTTTTTTATAAAGGAAAAAAAAATGAAATTTTGTTTCATCATTACAGTTTACAGAACGTGACTTTTTGTCTAAAAAAGCATTATTGAAAATTGGATTGGATTATTCTCGAAGATGTATTTTATTTCCTTTTTATTTGTCGCACTTTTTTTTCTCTCCCCTTAATTAATATAGATGCAATAAAATGTTTTAGATGTTTCTGGTATATTTCCGAATTTAGTGATTAAATTAGCTTGATTATTTCCAGATGTGAGTGAAAGCGAGCGAGTAGGGAATAAACCAGACTCGGATAATGATAACATAGCTATAACATGTCAACCATTTTTACTAAACTTATTGGAAAAGTTTGTTTTTTGGGTCCAAGGATGGATAAATGGATAATGGCTGGCCCAACTGTCAGATTATTTGTCATATTTGCCCTTATGTTTGTGATACATTGGTTAACTTAAAGAAAATACGTATGTACGTGCAAATCTCAAGGATTTCCTTTTTGAAACTCAAACTGAAAGGATTAATGCATTTTTAGAAATTCTTGAAATCTTTTCATGATCATCACCTGGGTTAATAAAATATGAACTAAAAATTGTAAAAAGAATTCTGGCTGGAGTTAATTTTATTGCAAAAAAAAAGCCAAAATTTCTGCGAATTGGTTTCTGTCTTGTGAGTATTTTTCTCCGATGGTACTTAATAGTTGTTAATGATGGATGGATTGGCGCCGTGTCATAGTTTATTTATTTATTATTATGATTATGATTGCTATATGAAGAAGTATTTTGGAGTTTGGTATGGTTAAACACTTGAGGAGTGAATGATGATCATTTACCACTTAAAAATATCACACTATTACTGTTACTACTAGTACCAATTTCCCTTGGCTTATGTAAATAAAATACCATAATATAGAGTTCAAGAAGCTCAATAAAAAATAAAATAAAATTAAATCGGAATCTTTTCTAGGCGTCGTAGTTAAAATATATCTAGAACAGAACTTGTAAATTTCTAACAATGATTATGATTATAGGTATGAAAATGAATGATGAACGCCTATATACTCACACCTTGAACTTGTCTACAAAATAATTATCACAATTTTTCCTTTCCCAATGGCTCCATAAAGGTCAGAAAGGAAGGCCAACATAACTAAAAAATATGCCCTAATAACGTGTTAAACCTGAGAAACTTTGCAAATTCATTGATTCGAGTATCAACAGTCTATTTTATAAAACTACGACATAAATAGTACCAAATATAAATAGACAAACATAATCAATTTATCAGGCTCAGGCTCCCTAGAACTACTCAAAGTTAAGTTTGAAATTCGAACTTTCTGATTTATGATCCATATTTACATAGCATTTTCTAAGTTGGTTCGTCTAGCCATAAAACTTAAATAGTAAACATATTTTTAAGATGCTTGGTTGGTATCGGTTAACATGGCTAATTTGATTTCCATAATTAATTCAGACTGATTCATCCAGAGCAAATGCATGATACTTTCACCTAAGTGAATTTGATATGAAAAACGCCAGTTTCTGTTATTATTATGTGAATAAATGCATGTGCCTATTTTTTTCTATTTAACTAAAACTTTACCACATTCATTAGCAAACTTTTTTTTAGTGTTTTTATGAGTCTGGTCTGGTTTACTAAAACTAGATCCTACAATTGCATCATTCTGAATTTTATTTTTGCATTTGCTTCCTCTGCAAATAATTAAGTGTCGGCTTGGCTCGAATAGTATGTAATAGAGAACAATAATTGTGACAGACGCTCAAGGTTAAATGCATAATATAATAATAATATAAGCAGGGCTAAGGATATCATTATTTGGAGAATATTATTATTATTATTAAAATATGCAACTGCTTTTTTAGTATACTAACTCCTAGTCTGACTTTAATCTCTTTTTAACCAAATTTGGAATCTTTAGACAATTTAAATATATGAGGATGAAACAGGAGTCTAATAAACTATCTGTTTTTTATGGATTTACTAGGTTTTGTAATTTAAGGAATCTCTAATTTTAAGGTAGTGCTGCAAATTATTATTCAATTGAAACTTATGAATATAATTGTATGAATGAATGAATGGAAACTTTTCTTTTGTTTTATGCTATTGAAAAAGTCTAATGCTTGAAACACTAAAAACTAGAAATAAGAAAAATTGAGAAAATTAATAAAGAAAAGCTTTATGCTTCTTACCTCCTGCTCTTTTGGACTTTCTCCGTCCATCTTCAGGTTTGAGTGGAAATTGTTTCCGAGATTGTTGATTTTTTGTTTTATAATTTCTTAGTCCATTGGGACGATTAGGATTCTTAGCTCCATCAACAGAATGATCCGATAATATAATTGAAATTATAATAACAATAGCCAAGCTACTCACTAACCACAAATAATAATTATTATTACGGGGATACATGATGATTGATATATAAACTGAACTATTGTTTCACAATAATAAAAAGTAGTTTTTTTGTTTTGTAATTTGTTCTATTGAACTTCAAACTTTGTAGTCACTATTTACTTAGCTTTGCATTATTTATTTATTTACTTGTAGTAATTATCTATTGTTTGCTTTTTGCATTGTTTTAAATTGCATTATTATTGATTTAAACTTGAGTTGTTATTAATTAGTCGTGCACAGTTATTATTATTTTATTACTAGCACTTACTTCCGTTTTGGATTTAGTTTGATTTAATAATTTAAGCTTATAAACTTGAATTTGTTTTGTCTCCAAAAAATGTAACTTAACGCTTTGACAAGATGAGTTGAACTGAGAGATGAAGGGATTCTTCTGTATGTTTTACTTTACTATATTGGTAGAGAGAGAGATGATGATGAAGTTGAAGAAGAATGTTTTCTAATGCCGGTGTTAAACTATCTGTTCAGAATTCAGATTCTTTACTGAAGAGGTTTAGTGGATCCCGAAAAGTAACTAGACTTTGAGTATTGTATTGGATTATGAATGATATGAGGTACCTTTTTTTCCTTCTTGGTGTCCCATGATATGAATGGATTAAGCCCTTTCTTCAAACGGGTTTGCTTAATAAAATATGATATGTACAGGTAGGGCCCTTTATAGGTTTAGGTACTTTTGGAATTCCTTGTTCACAGGTAAGAAACAATAAGGGACACACGTACACATGTATATTTGAGGATCCTATCACTTACTTAAAACATGATTCTACCGGCCTACGTGAGAGATTTTAATTATCCACATCACATCGCCTCGTATCATGTATCATATCACTCAACTTAATTAAGGGATAAAAATAATAGTAATGATCACCAAAGTCATCTTCAATTTATGAATTTAGATGAAAATCTATCCAAATGCCAGTTATTCTTAGAAAAACTAAACTAATCAAGTTGCAAATGCTAGTTTTACTAAATTACATCCGAAGCGATAGTGAATAGTATTGGCGAATTCGCAAAGTTCATAATGCGATCTATTAAACTTGCATCTACTTTGATTAATTTGCATGAAAATCTATCCAAATGCCAGTTACTCTTGGAAAAACTAAGTTGAAATGCTAGTTTTGCTAAATTGCATCTAAAGTGATAGTCGATGGAATTTGCGAATTCCCAAACTTCATAGTGGGAACTATTAAACTTGCATCTACTTTTATTAATTAGCCTATTTTCAATAGTAGACTGATTGTCTTCCATAAATTAAATAGAGCATAACTTCATTTCTACTTAATATTATTGATTTCCCTAGACTTATTGGAAGCTTTTTTCTTGTGAACCCTTTCGTTTATAATATTATGTACGTACGCATACCTTTGAGGTCACGTACCCTAAATATTGAAATTGATATTATAAAATGAAATGGGCTAAATTAAAAGTCGTGAGACTAAAACAAAAAAAGTACATTTGTGCTGATTAGCTCTTTTGATTTGATTTCATTTCTTCACCTCAGATCAAAATTGTACATGCATCGTAATTTCAATTTACGATTACGACTATGATTAGTAATGAAGTTTATTTTGATGAGATGAGGTGTCATCAGATCTGATCAATTCAAGTTTTTTATTGATATGATGGTGGTTGGTGAGGTACTTTTGTGATTTTGATTATATTATGGCCTACCCACATAAGGGACAGATCTTTTTAAATTTTAATCTACATATTCTATTCTATTCTATTCTATTATAGCTCGGAGAATTTCTTCATTCACAATTTCATTATGTTGATTTGATTTGATTTAGGATCAAGAAAATTCTAGTTTTTTAGGATGATGTAGGTAGTTAGGCAATTGAATTGAATTTCTCTTTGCGCATCATTCATGCTTATGCTTTACTTCTTTCTGTAGTTGCACTTTTTCTTCCTAGCTAGCAGAAGGAAAAGATAAAAATGCATTTATAATATAAAGCTAGGAGCTTAGTTTTTTAGTAGGCTAGATTAGTGAAAGACACGGACGAAGTAGTTCTAGTTGTATCTGTAATATTTATAGCCATTTTAAATAAAACAAACTGTGGACACCTGGAGAGACTCAAACTGAAGCCAAGTCATGTCCTGTCAAATATAATAAAATTAACACCAGTACCAGTATAAATGCACAATGGTATAAAAAAAAAAGCTCATCATGATCATCATGCACCAAAATGAAATGAATGCATGAAACATTGCTATTGCATGATCAAAAGAAAAAAAAATATCATAATAAAAAGATTCAATGCAATGCAATGCAATAGAAAATTGAGAAGATCACGGGTTGATGTCGGGTTAGACTTGGAATGCAAACTGCAAGCTTATAATAAGATTAAGAAGATAAGTCAGAAAGTTCTTGATCGATCTAATTGAAGAAATGACGCTTAGCTTAGCAATAGCAAATACGTATAGAAATAGAAATTCTTTTCATTTTGCTTTTGGATATATTGTACCTTTGCTTTATTTAAATTTTTAAATAAAGAAGTCATTAAACTAATCGAATGAAAGTTTTATTTTATTATTATTACTCCCAAAGGTAAGTGTTTTTGTTTGGAAGTGAATGATTGACTATTGATTTATTGTTCCAATATCCTGCATTTCTTTTATTTTCTTCCATAGACAGCTTGGTATCGGTTTTTGTGTTTACTTGTGTTCTGTTAATAATCCACCTTAAATCCAAAAATCCTATCCTTACTTCCATGCATATATTATTTATGATTATTTCACTATCACTTCTTTCGTTCATTGAAATTTGAATTATTGAATGAATAGGGTTTTAGTTTTAAGTTCATTGTGGAATTTTTGAAGTATACATAGAAATACCTTGGAAGTTCAGCAGTTTGGAACATAATATGAACCTTAAACGATTTCTTTTATGAATAGAATAGAATAGTGAAAATTCATATAGATGTTAGGACAGGAGACCACCCTTGGTTTTGTCGCAATGGTTTTTGAACTATAGGCACACCTTCTTTTTCTTTTTCGTACCCGAAATATGATGTTCTAGCATTGGAATTGCTACGCTGGGGACGCTATTAAAGAAATCACCGAAGGAGGGCTTCAAAAATGCACATTTTTACCTTTTAAAAACATGATTTCTAACACCTTGGTTCTGTTCTGTGGATTCCTAAGATGTAATGACAGCGTCCCTTCAAAATCACACGCATTCATGGATTCATGGTGGATGAATTGGATAGTTTTGAATTATAACCATGCATGCATGCCATGGATGAATAGATAAATTTTTCCTATTCAATTCATGTCATTCATTTCATTTCATTATGCCCTTTTCTCCAATGGAAATAGAGTTATTGTATGGGAAATTATACAAAAATGCATGCTATGCAAATCGTAAATGCAAATCATAATAAAACGTTAGAAAATTAGAGTTCCTTTTACTTTCTTTTTTTTTCTTTTCACTCAATTACAATTCAGCAAACCAAGTAATATCCAGCGATTTTATCTTGAAATTTAGCCCTTTTGTATTGTAATTGTTGATTCTGTTCCTGTTGCTACATCCATGCTAAATGAGCAAATAATAATCAAATGACCACCTTCTTGACAAAACGCAGAGGTAGACATTTAGGCATCTATCTATAAAATAAAAATTAAACAGTGCACAAAACTAGTGCACATGTATATTGGATTTCCCTTTGTAAAGTTTGTAAGTTTTTGTGTTGTGTTTGAGCCTTTAATTCTTTCTTACAAAAGGACATATTGGTATAATTTGGAAGGTGATTTTTGTTTGAATGGATAGAAATGGATGAGAAGAAAAACAGAAGGAAAAACTTTTGTTTGTAGGTAGAATATAGGTATTTCAGATAGAAAATAAAGAAGTAATCGGATTAAAATTCTTGAGCTTTGCGATGCAGCAGCAATCCAATTCCAAATGCATCGGACGAAGTATTCACAGTTTTCATTCTGTTAGACATATGGCCGACCAAACTTAACTACGTCAAAGTTGAAATTTCTACGCTGTTTTGTTTTGTTTCGGTATATTTTTTTCATTCCAGAGGACATATTTACTAGTAAATTGTAATTCCAAATTCTGCATGGCACATTGCCATTGCATTGCTTTTGAAAAGAATGAAAAAAATGAAGTAAAAGTCATAAATAAAAGAAATATGACTTAAAAGTTTTAGTTGTCTTGTTAAGCTCAAAGTATTTGTAAGCTTTATTTTTCAAATTCTCACTCCTTAACTTAAACGTTTAAAACCTTATTCTTATTTCTATCTATCTAACTGTGGTAATAATAAATACTGTCATAAATTGGTTGATGGTGAATGAATAAGAAAAACATTTCACTCACCTTTACTTAACTAAATTACAATTCCAAAGCAAAAGTCCCTGCCTACAAGTCAAAAAACTAACATCTGCATTTTGAAACAAAAACTTACCTTATTTTACCTTTACTTGTCAAGTATTTTTAAATCTAAGTTGACTTTTATGAGGGCCCTATATTACAAATAAATCGTTTGTTTCATTTACACCTTACAGAATCTATAACAATAACTATAACAATGCAAAGAAGCTCATTTGGGAAAAATTTCTCACTTGTTACAGGAAGGTAGAGGTACAATATATACCAAGAAATTGACTGCAATAAATAAATAAAGGTATTAGCAATTAGCATCAACATCCAAAATTACACCACCGCACAGTATCTACCTATCTATTGATTGGATAATTTTTTTGGATCGTCATGCTGTCTAAGGGTTCCTAACTGGGCCTTTCCGGTCTAGCAATGATGCGATGAACAAATTTACCTACCTGAATCTGACCAACTAACCCAACAACATCAAAAAATTCAAGCTAAAAATTCCTTATTGTACGATATATTCATCTTTGCATGTACGTATTTGTATAGGTTTTTGTTCCTCATTAATCACATTTATTACTTATTTAGTTGGTATATATGGAATATGGATCTCAGCAGGTTACTAAATAGTTAATGTCCATATATAATTTTTTTTACCTTTGAATTGAATTTTGGCTTCCACTATCTGTATCTAAGTACTGATTGACTAAGAAGATTAAGAATTATTAATTTGATTGTTTGATCCTCACACCTACTTCTTTCCCTTATATGATTAAAAAATTCACGAAGACTAATAAACACAGTAAATAAATAACTAAATGTAAAATGTAAATTCAAAAAATC
>JAQGCY010000199.1:0-23171 GCA_034700645.1 Xenylla mediterranea | reverse complement strand
TGACCTGCCCTTTGACCCCAGAAGCTTATATACCAAACCCCAGGTCATTTGGTCCAGGCGTTCTGGAGTTATCGTGTCACAGACAGACGGACAGACAGACAAAGCGATCACATAAAGTGAGGTCGCCTCACTTAATAAGAAATTAAACTAAATTATCTAACATAAAAAGCAATGGAACCAATTCCAACAATAAGACAGGTGGATTCGGCTCCATTAAGAAACCTAGAAATTACATACATAACTATCGGCCGTAGTCCACGGAAAGACTACATAGCACATTCCGTAAATATACCCACCATTACTACCAGTACTACCACTACTATCAAAACCACCACTACCAGTACTACCACTACTACCAAAACCAGCATTACTATCACTACTACCTAAACAAATGTTTAGTACGTTTTCCGTTGAGCAGTTTTTTATATCGGATGTCCGCAAGTGGTCCGGTTTATTATTTATTTCAAATTTTCCATTTGATTGTAGATATGGATTAAGTTATTATGAACGAATTAATTGTGAATCAAAATCCAAAACCCTCTAGGCTAAAATAAGCAGCCACTTTTTGATTCTGGTTTTGTAACCACTAAATTTGTTTTGGTGTGAGCTGATCCATTGTCGTGAGACTGGATTAATTCTTTCCAATGTTCCAACATGACGACTCCAATCGCTTTCAGAGTAATCTATAACAAAATAAAATTTATCATCAATTAAGAAATTAAACTAAAGTATATTTTTTAATTTTAACCCAACTGTTTCTTTAATATTACAATTACTGCAGAGAGGATGTTGACTACGCTGTGGAAATGCTGTTGGACAGACACCAATTTGATACGCCAATAATCCAGTCATATACGCGTCGTCCATGTGAATGATTGGAGTTGTTAAAGATGCTTGCAGGAATTGTGGAATCCATTTGGTCTGAACAAGGTATGTAACTCCACTCATGTAGCAGACATACCAGTCTGGAGCGTACATGTATTTTGGAACATAGTACTTCTTGAGTCCAACATCTCGAACTGGTGAAGTCGAACAAAACGAGTATCCTCTAAAACGCATAGAAAAAATTTATACTTTTATTAATTCAACTTTATTTTAACAAGTGGATTTCTTGAAGGGTCTTACAACAATGGAACATTTGGATTAGCATTTGCTATCTGAAGTGCCATTTTGACGTTTAAGAGAAAATCGTCATCAGCTTTAAAAATCCACTTTGGTAACTCATTCCTGCTATTAAACTCACAAAATGTGTAAAACCAGTTGTACATGGAAAGGTGGCTAAGCGTTAGGTTGTGATAAGCATCTATGAAATCTGCCAGGACAATATCATCAAATTCAATGATTTCCTCTTCAATTTCAACCTATGAACATGACTTTTAAATTAAAAACACTAAATAATAAAATAAAGTCGTTAGCTTACTTCGAGAACTGGGTCCGTAACTTTTCCAAATAGAAATATTATGTCCACATCACTCAATCTCAGTAATGTGCGATTCCCATAAGTTTGCCGTATTGTTTGTCGATAAGAAAAGTGCGTTGGTGCAGAGCTAACCATAATAATCATCTTGAGTTTCGAATTACAATATCTGGTAAATGTATTTCTTGGAGTGTGTAGGTATAGCTCCTTTCGCCCAAAGGAAATGTAATTGGTAACAAACATTGGAGCATCTGGGGGCCATGTAAGCAGTTCAACATCCGTAATATTCCATAGTTTTCTAATTTCAACTGTTTTCTTGAATAAAGAAACTGGATAACTATTTCGACATAAGCAAGTCCGATTAAGAAACAATTTATCATCATCCGTTGAGTTAACTGAAGCTGCTAGACAGTTTGCAGGGTTTCCAAACTTCTGGTCCAATATTTCTGCAGAAACCAGTCTAAGCTCTCGTTGTTTCCCAAACTTTTGATATAAATAGGTTTTATTGGTGTTTTTCTCAATTACGGCTTTGAAATGTATGTTCCCTGGTTGAATTCTGAACTGAATGGTGTAGATCAACTTGTCAGAATTATTTAGGTTCACTTCCTCAACTTCTTCAATGCTTAAAGGATTGACCCAATACTTGAAACATTTTATGTTTAATTTTCCTAAAGCAAGCAATCGCCCATTGATGTCGTTTACAGCAAACAGAACTAGTTTTCTGAAGTTTAGTATTGACTGAACCCATTCAATCGCAGCAGCACTTCCTGTCTGTATACCACGGGAACCATTAATGATATATTCTTTTGGAAACATCCACATCTTTGTATGTGTTCCAGAATCTGATTCACTTTCAATGATTCGATAAATTGGTTTATAATCTATTGTTCCATTCTTATTGCCATATCCTGGACGGAACTTTAGGTATATATATAATAGCGCCCCAACGAGTATTATTTGGCCAAAGTGCCTGCGAATATAACGGGCTATCAAACGAACATAAGTTGAGATCACAACTACCATATTGAATATAAAGGACGTTAGAATTTTGATTTGTTGATTGATTGCTAAAGAAGAAATGTTGTATTGGCCCACCAAAGATTTTTAAGGGTAACAAATTATCTTTGGTAGGTTTTACATTCTATAAATTATCTAGTCATGTTAACTAATCTCTATTTTGAATTTGATAAACAAACTGAACATGTGGTAACAGATACCCGGGTATTTCTAGTTTGCGGAAGTACAAGAAAATTGCGGAAGTGCGGAAGTAAGAAAATTGCGGAAGTGTGAAAATTGCGAAAGTGCGGAAGCCTGCGGAACTAAGAAAATTAAGGAAGTGTGGAACTGAAAAAATTCCGGAACTAGGAAAATTGCAGAAGTCCGTGAATTGTGGAACTTTCATGGATTTTAAGACTTCCGCAATTTTTTTACCTCCACACTTCCACAACTTCTTTACTTCCGCAGATTTCCAGACTTCTGCAAATTAAAAATACCCCGGATACCCTCCCAATCGAAGGCCTGCACAGCCTTGGAAGTTGATTATGGCCATGCTGTTGCAGCCCATTTGCTCTATGTTCTTTGTCTATTAATGATACTATCAAAAGACGCAGCGGCGAATCATAGTTTTGTTGAATTTTTGGATTCAACTGAATATATTTACAATGTTGGATTGAGAAAATTTGCAAGTTGTTGTAATCCTTATTGAAACTTTTTGGATAAAAAGTTTTCTGTTGTTCAATCTGGGGATAAGTAAGGCTTATTCTGATTTGATTTCAGAATTCTGACTTCTGAGAGTCTTTTTAAATTGTTAATTGAAATTCAAAGGTTTTTCATGGACGTTACGTTGGATTAAGAGCGTACAAATTTAGCAACTGGATCAGGAATTTGGAATGCATTTTGGCAAATAATTTATTTAAGTAATCCAACAAAAAACCATAAAATTTTCCCAGCAACTAAGTACAAGTTATTTGAGCTATTAAAGGCTAAAAATTGTGAGTAGGTTTATCGGAGTGGAATTTCAAATTCAGACATACTAAAACTTAAATGGAGATAAGAAAAACGTGAACTCCGTCAGTTTACATATTAAAAGTGTAATCATAATATTGTTCTAATCATTTTTTTGTTACAATCAAAGGTGCCGTTGAGTTAATTCCTTCATTAGCTAATCCAATTCCACCACGATTTCCAGGTTCAACTGTACCAAATTGTTCAGCAAATCGTGGATCCAATGGTCTTGCCCCAGTTCGCGTTGATATCCACATTCTCAACAAGTATCGTTTTTTCTCTACATCACTATCATCCCAATCAATAAAACCAGTTCTATCATGGAGAAGCGTATGATTATGAACAAATTGCATATCGCCTGGAGACAGTTCCATTGTAAAATTTAACCGTGGGTCATCAGCTAAGGAATCGAATAAATCTAAAGCTTGGATTTGTTTTTCAGTGAGCCTTGGGGCCGTTGGAAACCTTTGGGATGAGTCAATATATTGTCGTTGATACATACAGGTCAAGTAATTGTCCATCATTGTGAAAACAGGGATTGTAAAAAATGGTTCAGTCCCTTTAGCAATTTCACCTGAAAAAACATCAAAAATCTTTAGAACAATACCAATTATCTGTACGACAAGCCCAGCAAAATCTGAAGAATTACCTCGTTTATCTGTAGGAATAGGTTTAAATAATTCTGCAGCTAGCTCCGGTGCAATCTTCAGCATTTCATTATAAATTGTTCCAGAGCTTACAAGGCTTGAAAGTCCTCCAGATTTAGCAGTTTTAAGGCAAAGCAGTCCAACTACATCACATGAATCTGTATGAAACGTTTGCCGTTCTCGAGTTTGATAAATTCGTATATTCGGATCAACGCTTTTAACTCCAAGATCCGTGACATGACCTGTATATAATTGTAATTCGACAAGAAAATGCATTTTGTGGTTTTAAATTCAATTTCGAATGCTTAACTTTTACCTACCTAATACATGGCCCTTAGCATTCTGTTGTCGTAAATTTCCCATGAGTTTTCCAACAATCATAAACGCTGCTGCACTAGTTTTTCGATCTACTTTATCAACAGGAAAGCCTTTAAGTAGGAAAAACCCATGTTTATCTTGTAAGATTTCCACAAACTCATTTAATTTTTGAGTCAATAATGGAAATAATTTGGAATAATTGATTTTTTCCAATGATTCCAAATCAATGTATTGTGAATCAGCATCTAATAGTTTTACTGCTTTGGTTCCATTGAGCAATTCTTCTATTTCATCCGAAGTGAAATGGAATATCCAATCTTGGCTTCTTTTGGAAATTTCTGGACCATACCAAATGCTTGCGTCGTTTATAGGTTTTAGTTGAACGAAATTTTCAATTTTGCTTGGCATTTTCAATTGAATTGCAGAAAGTAAAAGTAAGCTTAAATTTTTCTTAATCTCGAAACAAGTCTAGGAATTAAATCCAAACTGAATTGGAGTTTATTAATCCTACTTCTATTTATATGCCGAAAAGTTGAAGTACAAGTATAAAACAGTACAAGTGACAACTGATAATTACAAGTATGTTTCAAAGATAACAAAACAATTTAACGAACTCGTGCAAAGCATACAGAAAAGAAATTAATAAAGAGAGCAAACAGATCGATTAACAACATTAAGTGTTGATTTGATTCGATTAGATTAAAAAAACTACTCCATTACTACAATTATTGAACATTTGTTTCTTTAATTTAATAACGCCATTTACATACAAAATCCGAATCGAACGATTCAATTAAACAAACAAAACACTTGTTTTGTGCGTAGATAACATCGCATGCATGCAGATCAATTTATAATAATGATTAATTAAATTAGCTCGAACTGGTAGAGTTCTATCTATTCATGTCCTTCAAATTCCAAGTTCAACAATTTTAAAGAAACTCAAGATTTTGAAGTACTTTTTGTTTTATTAATCGAACCGCTACCGCACGTCAAATGCTAACAAAAAGATGTTACTTTATCGTTGTTTTACAAGTTTTTTGCCAGAAGTATACCATGTATGCATTACTTTCCATTTCTTCATTCGTACAAACAAACTAATGTTCTGCAAAATTTCGAGCTTTAAATATTTATGCTATAAATGATGATTGATAGCAAAATACAAAACAAATCTCCATCCAAATTTTCCTATCAGAGCAAAACAGCGAGAAGATCTTTTTTCACCCAGATTTGTGCCAATGAAGGAGCTACAGCTAACGATAAGAAAATGTACGATACGAATGAGAAAATGTTAACTGCTTTGCTGAATTAAGGCCTCTGACAAATGCCTTCCATACAAACCGAAATCACGAATCAAAAACGAGAATTGTTAAAGAGTAAATTATATAAAAATTTACTGGGTTCAGAATCTTGTTAAATTAACAACAAAAAAAATTAAAGAGAACATTTGTAAACAGTGTTTAAAAGATTAGTTTCTTAAGCTGTTGTTGAAAGGGCTGCAATGCTCTTTTCTTTTTTCATTTGTGCAGCAATTCTGTCCAAATCTCTTCTTCCTTGGGATGTTAGGCGTCTTCCACTGCTCTCTGGAACTTTTTCAATTAATTTAACAGACTCAAGGGCTTGGAGGGCTTTTCGGGCCACGGAACCAGAGCTACGGCAAAAATGACTTGGAGTTGCTCCATTACGTTTACGTGCTAGAAAGAAAAGGAAAAAACAAAATATAAGTCAATTAGTATGATAAATGATTCTTCACAATTCATTGGAAATTGTAATACACGATGTCGTATATAAATTATGATCTGAAGCCTGATTTACTATGGTGTGAATTTAAAAACTACAAAGAAAAATTAAGTTCGTAGTTTCTGCTTAAGGCTAAAATCTAATACACCGACAACTCACACGCCTAAAAATCAAATCTAAGGCATAACTTGAGCCTAAATTCCTGATTCAAAACATTTTAGCTTATGTATGAAATCCGAGGTCTACTTTGAGCATGAGCTGAGCCTAAAATCTTAATCTAAGGCTCATTTAGAGACTAAAACTCTAGACCTAGATCAATTTATAGTTCGAGAATACATCTTTGAATCTAAAATTAAATTTTGTTTCTGACAAATAATGAGCCTTTGAAATGCAGAGCAAGTTAAAATTTCCAATTTTCTGAGTAAATTCTGACTTACTTCCAAATATTTTCCTAACTGTATTAGTTCCAATGGGTGAGCGGATGTACATATGACGAGCAATTGCTGCCATTCGAATGTAAAACCAATCCTCATCATATGGTGCCAATTCTTTGGCTTTGGATGTTTTCACGAGGTCAATCCATTCTGGGATTTTGGCTTTTCCTGATCTATAAGAATCGTAATCACAAAATTAGCAACACAAATCTAGGCAAAAATCGTAATTCAATTGTATTCAACTTACTTTTTAAGAAATGCAGCAAAAGCTTTGACAAACTTATGTTGATCCACATCCTTAACTGAGCTTGGGTACTTAAATTGTACTGCAGCCATCCTCAAATCTGTAACAAAAACAATTGAAGATCAACACAAAATTAGGTAAAGGGCATAGGCATTGAAAATGACAAAGATTTGACTGACAGTGACAATTGACAAATTCTTGGCAATATTTGGGGCAACGTAATGCAATGCAATTGAAAAATTTGCATGTAATGCATATTATCTCTCAGAGATAATCTCTGGGAAAAACAAATTCAATTAAAGAGTAAATTCTGAACAATAATCAAAAAGCCTACAGCATAGCATATACCAAATTCAATGGAATTTAGAGAATCTAGGCTCCAAATTGAGTGTGTTTTTAAAGAAATTAGCTGTGAAATCGAAATGGCAAGAATTCTTTAACAATTGTTTGACATGGCCAGTGACCGTGACTGATCGACATGGACTGGCCAAGTCTTACCACCCGGCGCCACGGCCACTGCCACTCTCAACTGCCCCAACGCCAACAGCCGTGTCCACTCCTTGTCAAGTGCAAGTCAGCTCTATTAGTACGAAAGTACTTGACTTACCCTGTCTGTGTTTTTGACTTATTAGATTCTTAGGGTCCAAAATCCGAAATCCTTTTGGAAACTTCCAATTGGAAACAACTGACAATACGAACAAACTGAACTGATGCCAATGCAATGCTAAGATTTTACCGACACATGGAAAATGGAATGGATTGAGATTGAGTGAATGCAGGATATTTTTGAACCAAGCACAATTTACTTGTCTAAGTGAAACACGTGCCTCAAAACTCAATGCAATGAATGAAATAATTTTGTTGTTTTGCCCCAACTTTTTAGATGTAGATGGGGTAAAACACGGAAGGTTTTTACTTTTTGGCCACGCTTATGACAAAGCGTCACTTTGGTTTTTGCAATTTGCAAGTTGGAATTGCAATTATTGTGCTCAAAATTGCAATTTACTCGTTGAAAATTGCATCAATTTCAATTTGAACTATGACAGATGGAAAGCTATTGAAAAATGCATGCACAAATAGTTCAGATCATCCGATCCTGATTCCTGATGGTGATGCCTAATCTAAGAATTCACTGGATTTTTCGGTGGAAATGCAATAAAACTGAAAACCACACCTGAATTGATTTGAAAATTTAATTTAATTCAGCTTCAGCTCCGAAAAAGTTCTCAAGATTAAGAAAACTGCAAGTACACAAGCATTGTGTAAAAAGTAAAAATAAACTCAATTATGATATAAATTGCATTATTACATAAAAAAAATCATAACATAATTTTGATGAATAAGTTGCTGTAGTTGACTTGCTTTTAATTATTATTACTGTTACTTAAACATGTTATTTCTATATTTTTATCACTGGCACAATTTAATTGTATTTCTAATTCCTAAACTTTTATCTATTCATTTTAGCGACTGTTGATTGACTCTTATAGTTATTACTAATTAAAGTTACATAATACGATTAAAACTGAACTAACAATACTTAGAAAATTATAAAGCTAAACTATACTGTAGAATTCGACAAGAAATGGAATCTTAATTAATTAAACTATTCGTTCGTACGTTTCTAATTCTTAACTAAATATTTCCAAAAGGAAGGAAAATTATTGGTAGTCGAATGCGTGATGATTGTTTCTAAAAAATGTATTCTTTCACTGGCACACGAAAATTCAATTATATTTACTTATATCAAGCCTTCACCCAATTCATTCTAGGAACTCTTGATTGACTCTTATTAATTACGCTTGTTGCAAATTGCATAATACGATTACTAGTACGAAAACTAAAGTAAAAATACTTAGTAGAAATTATTAGATAAATCAGCAGTCCATTGAATTATTATTGTAATTAATTAAATTATTCGTTCGTACGTATCTAATCCTTAACTAAATGTTTACAAAAGAAGAAAAATTATTTCTACCCCATGCGTGATATTTGTTTTTCTTTCTAAAAATTGAAAGCTCAAAAAACTAAATGCACTTGGACATGCATAAATTAATAAGCGAAAAGTAATTGTTTGACGAATCTTAAAATTGAACTGAATAAAAATCTTATCCTAATCAATAATGCTGTATTAAACTAATGCTAAGGTCAACATTTAAGTGTATTATAATTATATATTTGAACCTATTCCATCCATGTATTATAATTTATAATGTTTGTTTACTGTTACTGGAGACTGTAGTACAAAAGTTTGATGAGAAAAGCGAAGCGACCCTTTACTTTATAATAAACAATTAAGTAATGTACCTGCACTCATTGAATCATGCTAACATAGTTTAAAATTCACAGACTCTGGTATCAAAGACTTCATGTATAAGAATAGCTCATTGTCTTCCTTATTATCAATTTTGGTTCTTGGGGAGCGGCCGAGGTAAAGTCTGAACTTCTTTAGATTTTGGATATCAAGGGAATCAATAAATTCTCTCACATTTTCTTGGTCCGTCTGTTGTTGATTATTAAAAATGCAAGTTTCCTGATCCCCTAAGCACAATACTAATTTTTGGAGAAGCGGACAATTTCTTCGTAATTCACAAGTTTCGGCGTTAAAAGGAACTTCAAGAACTTTGACCTTGTGAAAAATAACTGAATGAAACAATTGTTGGTAATTAATTGGTTCATCCGGCTCGTCTTCGATTATCATTGTATGTAAATATTGACTTAGGTTCAACAGCTTGAGCTTAATATTTCCTATTAGGGGGTTGTTGGGATTTGCTCTCACTACATCGCTGACGATTAATCTTATAGACGGTTCAAGAATTACATCTGAATTTTCCAGTATGATATCTGCCGCTGAATTGAACTCTTGGTAGGTAGATATTTCCCCATAATCAATTTGAAATTTGACGTTTGGCGATATCATCTTGAAACTTGAAACAAATGTTTTAAATACTTCAACTTCAAAATAAGGGCAGGTCAGACTCAACACGAAAATAATTTTGACTGATGCATTTAGACACCCAATAACTGAAACAAAATCTTCGGCATCAGGAAGAGATTGCCTTGCATCAAATTTTACTATTTCTAACTTCTCAAAATGAGACAAAAAGTTTTTAAGATTAGTGAAAAAGTCGAGATAATCTGTCTTCGTACATTCTTCATAATCATAACCTACAAAAATAAGAATTAGGAATTAAGTTCTGTTTAATGTACTTTCAGAATCAAAACCTGCATTAATATTACCTCCTAAATTTCCAAGGATTATGCCCCAAATCATAGATTTTCCCTTCATCCATGAGTCGGATCCCAAGTCATTCCACCTTGGGTAAAATTCCAATTCTTTGATATAAGGACCAAGAAATGGAGCAATATCATTAATGCTCAATTTAAGCTCATTCCAATCTGCAAGAAATAACCAAATTTTTATAGAGTTGTTTCGTTGTTTTCTTAGTAAGTGTAGTTTAAAAACACATACTGATTAACTGGTAATAGTGAATTTTAATCCTCCTGAAAACCGGAGCTAGATCTGGAGTCCAGGTCTGATGATTGATTGTTTTAATTAAACTATTTCTATGGCTCATGTATCCATGTTGATTTTGACCCACTACCATTCCAATATCTCCGAACTCATTCACCAATATTGCTTTGTTCAAAGTGTCGAAATAGGCAGAACTCATGGTTTGTTGGAACGAAGTTGATACAGTTCTTAGCCGAGCTAGGTCTTGGGTAATAATATTTCCATTAAGGTTTGCTTTAATTTGGTTAATTATCTGTAAAAACAAGAAAAAAACATCTCATGCATCTCAAAATTCAGGAAAGAAATGAAAATTAAAAAACTCATTGTAAAGTTTTGAAAAATTTTAAATAAAATGTGTGGATTTTATTGAATGGAAAACTAACTGTAATCCCTAACCATGGTTCATACTAATCATTTATCAACATCATAAGCCAATATCAATACAAGTAGAAGTAAATCACCATACATACACAAATCCTTGGTCGGATTTTCTTTTATTTTGTACCTGCTCCATTCCAATTTACATTTAAAATTTGGATCAACGAGCATTATTTCTTTTTATGAGTAAACCCTACAAATATTTTTCAAAAAGTTGATATGTGCTTTTGTTCATAAAAATTCTAGTATCATTATCATTCTTAGTGAATTCAAGCTAAATGCAATATCTGTGTCGTATGTTTCATTTTGTTTAACTACACGTTCAGGAATCCAAATGTTAAATGTCCGAACAATGTTTATGTTTAATAGTATGTGTTTTAGAGTTGAACTGGAAAAAAGCAATATGATTAAAAACCATACAAAATTTTTAACAGGATGATAATTAATTGAAATGAACCACTTCGTTTAATGTAAATGTAATGCAATGGAGGCAATTTCTAGTAAAAATCCGTTGGAAAATATGCAGAAGTAGAATGGCGTCATGGATGCAATAGAAACACAATATTTTAGCTACTCTTACTCCTTACAACGATTCTGCTTGCTTTATGTTATTAAATAAATATGAAAACAAAATAGAAAACTTACCCTTGGAATTTCAAATGGATTTGGAACCCCTGGACTCGCCATTTTGTTTGTTAATTAATCAGACTCTGAACTCCAACTTAACTTCAATTAACTAATCAAAATTCGATTTCCCAAACCAAATGAATGACAAACTAATGTAAAATTGTGATTAACTAATGAAACCGAATGACAATTAACAATGAACTCGAGAGCAGCTTGACTGGACTATTCTTAAAATCCAAATGAATGCATCGCATCGTTTTTTTCACAATCCAGAAATAGAAAGTCTACAGTTTACAGTTACGATTACGAACAGGAAGATTGAAAACAAAAATATTAAGATTGAAAACAAAAATATTAAGCCCCTAATAAGTAATAACTACCTGAATCCATGATAAAATTTTCTGACTCAATTTACATACTGCTCCATCCCATTTCGACTTTACATTCACCTTTTGATTTATGATTTTTGTTATTGTGTTCCATAAGAAAACTCAGTAGTTAGTCCTGTCAAACCATTGATCCATTTACTCAATGCAGAGTATAAATCTAAACCTATGAGGTTATAATTATAAAGTGCTGGAGAAAAAAAAAGATAAACATTTAAGTAAGTTGTACGATCATAATGTATTTGGCTGACCTTTACCTTTACAACAACTTTAATTAACATTCAGTTTTTTACTCTTAAAGTACATTTCATATTTTTTTAATCTCTTCTTTTTCTTTTGGAAATGAAATAGCAATAACATTTTAAAAATGCTCAATTTAGTTGTTAAATATTCCAATTTTTAGTTTTAGATGTCTCAACGTAACCGAGCAATTATAATTTTCTTCTTTGTTCGCGTTCGAAATCGAAAAACAAGCATGGAGAATGAAAAGACTTTTTGTCTAGGCCAATGTCAAATGTAAATGAGTTTCATCAATTGTTAATGTCTGAACAATGATTGAAGAAAGTTTACAAATTACAGTTACGCTAGGCAAATATTGACTGAAAAATGCTTGAAACAATTAAAAGGATTCAAATAGCATCTTTGTGCTAGACTAGAAAATCTGATGAATTCTAGGATGTCTTCTTCAGAAATTTCTAGGTCTTTATTTCGAATGTAGCTGTACTGTAACTAACCGTAGATTTTGGTACATAATTCAGTTTGTTCTTGTTGGTGTTTTGTATTGGTATTGGCAAAAACCTGTGAATTAAAAGGACGATGATTACTATGAGCATGTAGACGTCTGAATTATTTCAATCTCAATTAAGCTTATTAATAACACCGTGTAAACCAAAGTTAAGCGTGTTTTGCTAAACATAGACAAGCTCATGATTGTGATTTGAATCATTTTTACTTTGTATTGTATTGGGAGAATACAAAAGTATTTACATATAAAAATTTCATAAAAAAAAAGAAACGTTTAGGACAATAGGCGAAAATTTTATCGATTGTTGTCTCGTATTTTAGTACATCATTGAGTGATTTAAGCATTAAATTTAGCAATTGTTTTGGGCTTTGGCTGAGTAGTAATGGATCCAATTAATTTGATTAATCAAGGATTAAATCATATCCCAACTTTTGCACAATTAACATTATTTGCACACTTCTTAGTGATTGGTGTGGATTTCTTTACTCCTACGCTATATGCATGGAACGTATTAGACGCTACTAATGATCGATTAGCTAGGAGCACAAGTATTATTAATAATATTAACAATAAAAAACTAGGAGAGGAAGTTTATGATTTTATTGTGGGTAAGAATGGGTGTTAAACTGGTGCTGGACAAGTTCAGTTTTATTTAAACAATTGCAATTGCATTTTGTTGATTTGTTTTTAGTTGGTGCTGGATCGGCCGGCAGTGTAGTCGCCAATCGTTTATCTGAAAATTTTAATGTTCTACTTCTGGAGGCTGGCGGAACTCCAAATCCTTGGCAAAGGGTTCCAATCTTAACTCATCTTCTAAATGGTAGAAGTCCAATTGATTGGAAGTATAGAACAGTTCCACAAAAAGCTGCTTGTAATGGGCTAACGGACAAGGTAAAACAATATCAAAGGCTTATTTTTAAGACAATAATTATTTTACTGCAGGCTGAGGCTATTGTAATATTCACTTAATAATACTTATAAACTTTGGCTTAATATTCAAGGTTGGATTTTGGCCGAGTGGCCTTGGACTTGGTGGATCTTCTAATATAAATGCAATGATTTACTTAAGGTAAATTGAATAATTTGATTATGTCCAGCTCAAGCATTTACGTTATTTTTAAAGTTCAAAAGTAAATCGAAATTGAAAAGTTTGAGTAAATTCAAGTACATAATTTAATTCGTTCGTTTTCTCCAGGGGAAATGTCCAGGGATTTGATACAACGGCAAACTTAACTGGAAATCCCAAATGGAGTATGAAAAATATGTTAAAAATATTTCGAGATCTGGAAGATTATGATGGTTACTTTAAAGGAGGTAATTTATGCAGTTATTAATAATATGTTAGGTTAATATTTCTCAATTGTTACTCTTACTCTTACTCCTTCTGCATGGAAATCATTTAGGTCCTTCTCACGGTAAAGGTGGTAAATTATCAATTGAAAAATCCCATCTCCATCCGGTTTCAACACAGTTTCTTAAGGCTGGCCTGGATTTGGGATATACGATAAGAGATCCTAATGCAAATGGGCCGTTTACAGAAGGTAAGCTTTTTTGTGTTCGGGTTTTGTAATACCTATTTTTGGCTATTACTTGAATTTCATTGGTTAAACAGCTTCATTTTGGTATGAAATTGCAAAAAATAGACTTAATTTTGGAAGACAAGTTTTCACAACTATGACAATTTGTGTAAAATTATGCATAATTAGCAAATTAGAGAGTATTAATATCAAATTTTCCCTTGAAAATTGTAACTGTAACAAACGCGATTAGATCTCATTAATGCGTACATTAACATTAACATTTCCAGTTTGACCTTAAGAAACGATAACAATGTTATTATTATTATTATTAAAATTAAGCTCAAGTCAGCGTGGTATGAACAGAAATTTTGATTGCATTGTTGTTACAAAAAAAAATCATCAGATAATCAAATCCCAACTCAAATTTAAAATTGGTAAATCCGATGCATTCGTATGCAAAGTAAATGCTTCAAAATCTCACGCGTGAAAATTTATGTTGTTACTTACATAATCATAATACATAGATTTAGAGTAACGTTAATGCTCATTAACCATTACAATTTTGCAAATATGCAAATGCAATGCGTTCTCGAATAATCTTCACTTTCATTTCACATTTATTTATTTCCCGTCTATTATCAGCATTATTATCTTTAAACTTTAATAAAGTAATGATGTAAATATAAACGATACAAATCTTTGCCCCTTTGCCACACAGAAATACACACACACACTCGTCTTTCTTAAGAATTTGAATTTAGAAACAAAATTTACATGATTAGGATAATTGATTTAATTTGATTAAATAAGTTGATAAATGGTAATGTTCACACTTGAACTTGACAGTTGACTTGAAGTTCTATAAGATGTTAATAAATGAAGACATAAATATTCACTTGCAGCTGCACTTGCAAGCTTTTGTTATTCGACAAATGAGCTTTAATTTTATTTTGTGGACAAAAAGTCAAACTGGACTGTATAAAAATCATGCACAAAAATTCAGATATAACACCTAAAAATGCTAAATTTTGCTTTAGAAACTTTTTCCAACAAATTTCATCATAATATACCTATTAATGATGATCTGAAATTCTGAATTCTCTCACATAGGCTTTGCACCAATGGATTCTTACTTAAAAAATGGACGAAGGTGGTCTGCTTATCATGGATATTTAAAAGATATTATTGGTCAAAGGGATTCACTCACTGTTCATAAATATTCCACGGTTACAAAAGTTTTATTGGATGAATACAACAAGGCGTATGGAGTGGAATATGTTCAAGATGGAAAATATAAAGTAGTCAAAGCTTCAAAGGAAATTATTCTAAGTGCAGGTGCAATTGGATCTTCGAAACTACTAATGCTTTCAGGAATTGGGCCAAGAAGAGATTTGGAAAAATTAAACGTAAGGCAACAAATCTTTGCTGATGTTTGGTAAAATTAATGCCGACTTTGACTATTGTTCTAGATTCCCGTTCAAGTGAACTTGCCAGTTGGAGAAAATTTACAAGACAAATATGGAGCATTAAGTAAGACATTGCTTAATTTAATGCTAATATAAAGTAATCATGAATTTTTTGTACCAGTTGGACCATTTGTTTCTGCTCCAAAAACCTCCTTTGTTCGAGAACGAGACATGACAATTGGTGCAGTCATGGAGTGGGCAACTAAAGGCACTGGACTAGTACAATGCTCCCGAGCCGAAGCTACATTTACAATTAGCAGCAATAATTCCAAAAATGATGGAACAAGCGGATTTCCAGACTTACATTCATATTTACTGGCTTGGTCTGTGGATGAAAGATATCAACAAGACATGTCTAATGCCTTCAATATTAGACACGACATTTTAAAGGATTATTTTGGACCATTGAAAGGTTTAGATTCTTTTCTTCAATTGGTCACGATTAACAAAGCTAATGGAGTTGGAACTGTTAAATTAAGGAGTAAAAATCCGTTTGACCAACCTTTAATTGATCCAAAGTATTTGCAAAATGAAAAAGATGTCAGAATTCTGGTGGAAGGAATTAAGTTTGCTGTTAAAGTTGTTGAAGAAACTCCAAGTTTTAAATATTTTAACGCAAAGCTCCAAGATAAGCCGTTGCCTGGTTGTGAAAATTATGTGTTTCGTAGTGACGCTTATTGGGAATGTGTAGGAAGATCTATGACTTTGACTGCTTATAAATACTGTGCAACAGCACCAATTGGTAAAAGCAGAGCAGATCCAAAAGCTGTTGTTGATCCAGAATTAAGGTGAGCTTGAGAAATAATTCCATTTACAAAGTTCAAGATGATTTTTCAATACAAATTTCCATTCATTATCATTTTCAGAGTTTTTGGAACCAGAGGTCTGCGAATTGTGGATGCTTCGATACTTCAAGAAAAGCAAGTATCTATTAATCACGTCACCGTTCAAGCCGTGGCAGAACTTGCATCAACTTTTATAAAAGAGTTTTGGAATAAGTACCCCAAAATACAAGGACAAAAATTCAATTTTACTCAAGGAACAAAGTCAGAACAAAATTTCTTGTAAATCCCAACAGGCACACACATAGTTGTATAGTTAGTGATGAAGTATCAGAAAATTGTGTAGCAAGATAGCATTTAGTCTTTATCTTATCTTAACCGAGGATCAAGAAACTCTGATGTTCACAAGTGATGGCTTTGACTACAGAAAATGATTGAAGAATTATTCGCATTTTGAAAATTGTGAACAGTTCAAACGAAGGGAGTTCAATGCAAAGCGTAAATTTCCAAAAGTTACTAATCAATCCTATTTAGTGTACTTAATCAAAGTTTCTATTTCTACCTATATGAGAATTAGAGCCCTTAAGACTGAATTCAAATCTAGATTCTCAAGAAAACGTCAAAAATCTAAATAATGTTACACTAACAAAAGCAATAGAGAAAATTTTCCTTCAATTGCTAAATCTGAAACTGTTAAATAAACTATGTATTTATTTTACATAAAGACTTTTGGTGCGGTTCAAACCAAAACGTTCGCTAACATATGAATAAGTATTGGAATTCAATAGTCCTTCACCGTGAGCGTGACTATATCGATTTATGATTTATTGCTTTATTCTAAAAACAGAGAACAGCATTACATTCTTTGCAACGACAAACTTATGCTATGTTTCTTTATTCCAATGGCTGAGGTTCTCTTGTTGCTGTGTGTGAAACTGAAACCCTTAGTACTTATTTCGCTCCCGGTTGACGAAGAACGGCCTGATGGCGAACCTGAATCTTCAGTTTCAGATGAAGTTGAAGCCAACGTAGTACTTCCAGTTATTGTGGACTGAACCGATGTAGTTGTGGTTCCAGCAGACTTTGCAAAGGAAGCAGTTTGAGTGGATGACGTCATGCTAGTTCCAGATCCACACAAGGCTTAAACGAACTTTACTTGAGCGAAACACGGAAGCGGTTTGAATTTGTAAATCAACTAATGAATGCTAGTTTCAGACTTAACTGATGTAGTCCAGGTTTCAAACAATCTGTCAAGAAAACGGTTTGTGTCGGACAAGTAATGCTAGGTTCGGATGAGCTTGAAGCCAACGTAGTACTTCAGGTTGATGGAGACTGACACAATGCAGTAGAAGTTCCATTAGACTTGATCCCAATGGGACCAAGACATGATAGTTTCAGAAGATCCTGATAAGCGTGTAGTATTCCCAGTTGATGGGGCCGGACTGACCAGCAAAACATAAACTTTATGGTTCCAAATAATAAAAATGCTCATTATGAATCCAATGAAACATTTCAACAACTTAACTACATAAAAAATAAATTACGTTTTGCACGGAAGGCTCATTCAAACTTCCGTCTTGGGTTTTTCGCATAGGGAAATAGGCAGAATGCATTCTCTTGAGATTTTGTCAGCTCATAAATAAAAAACATTAATAAGTTTTTCATACAAATTTCTAACCAATGAGGAATTCTTTTGTTCAACCATTTTAGTGTTTTTGAGTCTGGTTACGATTTTGTATCATTACAAAAATGTTGCAAAATTTTGCATTTCCAGCTCTACTTGGACATGTTACGGGATTACTTTTGTATATTAGACCATGGCCAAAATTGAAACCAAATTTTAAGCCCTTGTTTTGGAACTGGCATAATTTATATTCCGTAATGATAGTCTGTATTCAGGGTTTAGTTTACTTTGACATATGGAATGGTTCAGGCTTTTGGGAAGGACGACATCCAGATCGGACACAAGTCCTTCAAAGCGTTTTTCGTGAAATTCTTGTCATTGCTCTATCTCTTGCTGCAATCTTCACAAGAATTTATTTCATGACCAATGGGAAATCTATATTTCATTTGGTAAATAGTCTGGATAGTTTTCCAACGAAAAATCCTCAAACAATTTCTTGGAAATGTATGTTTGGTTTTGGTTCATTATTTCTTTCTATTGTAATATAATTTGGGCTGAAATTATGAACCAAAATATTCTGAGCAAGTTACCAATGAAGCATGGACCATTATTACTCCAGCAAGATCATTGGGATAAAAAATGTCAACAATCCATAATATGGAAAGTCGCAGAATTGAAGCGACTTTATAAATCCTTCAGCTCACTCTGTGGCCCACTAATAATTTCCATGCTTGTGTTCTCGATGGTTGTCCTGCTGAATGGATTTTACAATTTAATTGTGAACAAGCATAGTACGGGAGCCGCCATACAAAGAATTCTTGGCCTATTACCACAACTTTGGGAATTCAGTTTCCTTGAGCTTGGACAAGGGCTAAATGATGAAGTAAAATCCTTACATTTAAAGTTTGCAATTGTTGTTGGATTAAAGCTTGGTATTGTTACAGATATTGGAAAAACGAACAAAGCTAAAATCATTAGAAAAACATTTTCTTATAAATCCAAACTTTGGTGTTGGTCTTGATAATGATAATTTGGATCTTTATGATGCTTGGTCTCAAATGGTAGAATTTAAATGGAAAATGCATGCAAACAATATTTTTGTTGTTGACAGATCTGCAATAACTGGAGTAAGTCCAAATTGTAACTTTTCGTTGATTGTTGAATTGCTGGAAAATGGCAAAAGAATAATATATTTTATATTTTAATTTAGATGATTTCAGCTACATTGACATGTATTGTTATTTTATTCCAAGTTAACTCTTCATCATAAATATTAATAATTATCTAAAACAAAATTCGACTACAATAGACAGCTAACTTGACTTTACTAATACTTGACTTTTATAATAACTTCGCTTCAGAAAACAGAAAAGCTAAAATTGAGTTCAAAATCCGAATATAAGAAACCAATTTTCGATCTTTTAATTTAAAGGAAGTGGTTTAATTTTTCTGGAACTGAACAATTAATATGGCATATGTTAAAACTACTCCAATTATCTAAAAACCAACATAGAATCAGTTAGATTTCTTATAATTAAACCTTTTATTTTGTGATTGATTATCATTATTACATTCCCAAGAAATCCATAAGTTATTAAAAACAATCCATTTCCTTTCATCCCAGTTGTTTTGGCTTGTTGAACAATTAGAATTGTTCTGGATTCTAGTTCTTTATCATTGAGTTCAGAGACTCGGGTTGATATTTTTTCTACAAATCCTTCAACCTTTTTACAAGAGAATTGCATAAATATCATAGCTCAAACGCAAATTATTGTTATTCAGTGTATATTGTAGTAAATGTATTTAAAAAATTAATACATCATCAACCACGATTCAAAAATGCATCCTTCTTCACATTTTAATATTTTTAATTACCTCAGAATGTACTCGTGCAGCTACTAATAGGGTCCCAAGGTACATAATATAATGGATAATATAAGACATTTGATAAGAAGTTGACCCATCAATAAAGTCTTTTACTTTATATGCATTATATGGCAAATGTCCAATTATGCCCCATGCCATCATTGAACCAAATGTTCTATTAACTGTCCTAAGCAATTTCCTAATCTCTGCATAGGACTCAAGAGTCTTTAGAAATTAATTAGAAATCAATAATTGATAATTTAGTTAGACTGAGCAATTCCAATGAAAAATTTTACCTCTGTCATTTCCTCTACTGAACTAAACAAAACTTTGGTATTATTCAATGCTTGGAATAATTTAAATATAACATGTGAAAATATAAATAAAATTCCATATCCAAAATGTCCAACAGACAAATAGTACATTTTATTAATTAAGCAATGAAATAAACCCACAAAAACCAAGAGACATTTCCCTGAAAATTCAAATTTCAAACACCAAAAATACTTTAATAGAATCTAATTTATTGTTTTTGACCATTTTGATTACCTGCTGCATAATTTCCCATCCTTGGAGTAAAAATATTTAATTCATCAGCTTCATTAGCTAATATTTCGTACAAGTTTAAACTTTCTATTTTAAGGTCAAAAACTATAACTTCCAAAATTGAAAGAATACCGGATCCTAGGGAAATTAAAGTTGCTAGCCAAAACGCCTAAAATCTCAAACTGAAACTTAGCTCACTGTTGCCAATTTAGCTTTTTTAATATAAACATATACCTTGCTTGGCTTCAAAAATTTTACCCCTGTTCGTTTTTCCAATAAGTTTCCAATTCGATGGATCCTTGCAATAATACACATAATTGAATTTCTACATTTCCATAAAATAATGACAATAACATTTGTCCAACATGTTAGAGAAAAGTTTATAACAGCTCGAATTAAGCTAAAAAACCATGTGCCATTATTCTTCAAAATTCTAACCAGTAAATAAATATGGTAAAGTGTTACGACAAGCATTAAGAATTGAATGAGTTTCTGCAATTTAAATAAAAATGATAGATTAGATAGTCAAATGGAGCTAAAATTCCTGCGTAAGTGTAACATTACCTTTTTCCATTTAGAAACAACAATTTGAAATTCAATCCCATTTCCACTTGGAAGATCAGTTTCAAATCTATGCTCAATTTTGTATGGAATTACTGAAAATCGTTCCAAAAATGTCATTAAAGTCAAAACGTAATGAGCCAAAACATGATGACTGTCACTATGAGAAAGCCTCATTGCTTTCGGCATAATTCTTATTAATGATGATGAAGATGGAATTGGTACCGCTTTAATAATATCTTTTAATCCGTCGACAAGAGCTAAATTTTGTTGAAAATGTTCTAGCATGAAATTGGAGTCTTCCATACTGAAATTGACAATGGCTTTTCTCAAAAATAGCTGACTTTACAAGTCTAATTTAAGTCTTTCTCCTCTCCTGATAAATACTGAAGTCGGGTTTAATAATAGAAAATTAGTAAATGGAGAGAAATTGAAAAATAAATTGGAAAACTCCCTTGTGAACTCTATTTAATTATTTGTCCTATGAATGATAAGATAAGATCCAATGCAATCACTTTTCCACTAACTTTCTCCTTGAATGAAAGTTATTCGTTTTTGAGGTTTCACATATACCTTCTTCAAGTTCAAATTACTTGAACTCAACCGAGCGAGAATAGAAACTTCAAGTAGAAAATCAATGGTAAAACACGTCTGCCTTATGTGGGCCAGGTCTAATGTAAACCGTATAAATCAAGTCCATGTAAAACTAAAATGAGCCAAATTAATTGAAACATTATAACCAAAATCTATCCTATAAAAAAATCCAATCAAACGTTTCAAAATAATATGAACAAACAACCCTCTCGGCTTGCTTCGCTACGCGAAGATGTTACGATGCAGCGGCAGACTTTGTGCAAAGTTCTATTAACTTTGTGATTCGATTGAAGATGTTTTATTCTGCTTATGAAGTAAACATTTCAGAATAATAGTCCCGGACTTCCAAGATCAATTCTTGTGATAACAACTTCTCCAAAATCAGGCAAACCTATCCCCAGCCCGAACTTGGACTTCGTGAAAGCCATTTATGCTTTCGAAGAGAACTTACTCTGTAAATAACTTGATCAGAATATTCAAGGCCAAAGTTGAAAGTTTCAAAGCCGAAGTTGAAAATTTCAGGGCTGTAGTTGAAAATTTCACGGCCAAAGGGTTATTGAATAGAACTGGTGGGTGCAAACATCTAAACTTTTAATAAAATTGCATAGAACCAAAGTTGAAAATTTCAAAGCCGTAGTAAAGAATTTCAGTGCCGTAGTTGAAAATTTTCAGGGCCGAAGTTTAAAATTTCAGGGCAGAAGTTGAACATTTTAGGGCCGAAGTTGAAAATTTCAGGTACCTAAAACTTTGCAACCTGTTAAATTTTTGACAAAGAAACTGTATCATGCAAATCGAGTAGGTCCACGCTAAATCCTCAGAAAATTTAGTCAAGATCGATCGATAGTTTTGGCTGTGGAGTGGTCAAAATATTCCAATGCACACCAATGCATTGGAATTTCCATAGTAGATTGCATTATACTTCCATGCATAGGTATGGAAAGGGTGAATTATTTGTGTGAATGACTAAACTCCTTGTAACTATGGACACATTTAGAGTTGAGCAAAATCAACTTTTTTAAAAGCTTGGCTTGGCTTGATTTTTCAAGCAAATCAAAAGCTTGGCTTGCAGCGTGAAAGCTTGTTTGAGCTTGGCTTGGTAATTAATATTGTTGAAAAAGCTTGGCTTGGCTTGGCTTGAAAAAGCTTGCCTAAGCTTGTTGTATGTAACTTACATACAACTATGCCTGACCAGAGACCACACACAGTCACAAAGACACACAATAGACTGCTAGACACAAGCACATCCTTTTTTAGTGCACTACACAGTACAAAAAACACCCGCCTTGATGTATGATATGAGAAATCATACTCGAACACAAGGCAGAATCTAATATTTTGAGGAAAATGAATGAATATAGTGTCAAGTTACAACCTTTCAAAGCTTATCAAAGCTTGAAAGCTTGTGCTTCAAAAGCTTGGATTGGCTTGGCTTATTTTTTGCGGCCACTCCAAAAGCTTGGCTTGGCTTACTAAACTTGATGCTTGGCTTGGAAAAGCTTGACAAGCTCAAGCCAAGCTCAAGCTTTTTCAAGCTTTTTGCTCAACTCTAGACACGTTGTATATGTCGAGAAACAAAGTACCTCTTGCACATCCTGGGGTTAGGAATAAACCTCCAGAAAATTTGGTCAAGATCAGTCCGAAAGTTTGGAAGGAGTTATGTTCACAAGAACTGATTTTAGAAGGCTGCCATTTAAAGGTTCAGACATTTTATAGAAATTTTCAGACATTTTAACCGAAATTGCTAAATGCAAGACATTT
>JAQGCY010000198.1:0-23261 GCA_034700645.1 Xenylla mediterranea | reverse complement strand
GTGCAGTGCATAATTTTAAAGTATTGGATATGGAATGGATATGGAATGGAAATGGAATGCCGGTTTTGGGTAGGTCCTGGTCCTGGAGTTGGAACTGGCACCGTTCCGGTATATGCAATGCATGGCTGGAAAAAATGTTTCCTTTCCGGAAACCATTTTCCCGATTTTTCTTCCCGCTTTCCCGATTTTAACGCTAATAGATTGGAAATTTCCGGCTCGCCGAAAATTTCCCGGAAACCCGGTTTCCAGGTTTCCACATGTTTTCCAGCCATGAATTGCAATGCTGTGAAACGGTAACGTTACTACAAGCATCGTTCACCGTTCCGGTAAATGAAATGAAACTAAACGGCATCGTTACTACTAACAAGCACAATTCGATATGCAACCGTACAGTTTTCGGTACACAAAAGGACAAGCATCGTCCCACTTTTAAGGGCAACCATACAAGCACCGTTCCGTTAAATGAAACCAAACGTTGTTGATAAGCACGGTTCTGGTAAATCGAAGTGGTAATGAAATGACTACCAGTTTCCAATTGCACTGTTTTCAGGCTCTATTTTAGGAAACAAGGATACCATAAGTAAACCAGATTACATAAATTCAATTAACCAAAATTTCAATTCATTTATTACTCCCATTTCCTTTCATTTCTTCCACTTTCACGTTTCACAATTAATAAACTAATCAAAGTCAATCTCCAGTCCATATACCTAACCAATTCCGATTTCTATAAATACAAAATCAATCGCAGTCGCAACCCAGACAGATCCAAAGATATCAATAATATCAGTACTTTACGGTTACTTTCCCCAATCACAATTCGTACACATATATGTTTTAATTATATTAACTAACACTGAATGAATGAACGAGTAAAAATACAAGACACAATACAATCAAAATTTAAAATACTTGGGTAATTGTAATTAATTGTACTTATTTAGGATTATATAGGAGGTTAGGTTAAACTGGTTGGTAGTAGTACACAAGTTCTTGTTTCATTTAAACTAATTAAACTAAGCCTGTTGTATTAATTAGTATTAGTAATCCGATATTCTGAGATTTAGGAAAGAGTATACACGTTCTAAAATTAAACTTAAATGTAATTAATCGTTGGCAGTTTCACTGATAATGTTGATGACAAAAATTAGGAATTCAATCATCCTATTTCATACAAATCTTAGAATTACTTTATAAATTACAACACAAAAATTCATTTACAGACACAATGACAATTGAGAGTAATGAACGACACTAAACTGGAGTCTGGAGATATTCAATCAAAATATTTAGTAAGTAGGAACCTATAACAGTAACAATAAATAATAATAATATAAGGGAATTTGAATTTTGAAATTTAGATAAATTAATGATAATGATAGTCTCCAAAATGACATTTCCTTTGTCCAGTACAATTAGTTTTCTCACATAAAAAATGACCAGAATTGTACTTTACAAAACACAAAGACATAATTAAATTTGGTTAAAAAAGAGATTTGATTTGATTAAAGTTATTTAGCTTAGGGCTTAGATCGGTTAAGATATGAAATCCTGAAGTTAGTATTTTAAGAGACCTTGTTTCTTCTTTTTTCTTTGTAACTATAATATAACTAAAGAATAATTAGTCTACTTGCCCTTAGACTTAGGCAAGTGCTGCTGCGTATCTTACATTTTTTACTTATTATGCTTCTTTTTCTCCATTAGAAGGAATATGATTTTCTACTATTTTTAAGGGTTTTCAATCAGCTCACGTTGCATAACGTTTAGTCCAGAGACGAGCTACGCGATCATGTTCATCACGGTTTTGGAGATATTGAGTTGCAATGGAGCCTACTAATGGATCAGCTATAAACAAAAGTTGCAATTAGAATTAGATATGATGGATTGGATTCCATGAATAAATCAATCTTACCAGGATTACAATCAGTCAAGAGTGAGCATATAGAAAGGAGAACTTTGGAAATAGTTAATGCAGGTGACCAATTGTCTTTGAGAATATCCAAACAAATAACACCTTGGCTGTTAATATTACAGTGATATATACGTGTACGAAATGTAACCTATTAACACAATAAACACGCATTCAATTTGGGTTTTTAATTTCCTTCGAGTTAAATAATGTTTTTAATCCTTAATAAGCAATATGCAAACCTTTGGTGGCTTAAAAGGGTACTCAGGTGAGAAATGTATATCCAGGAAAAAGACTCCACCTTCATACACTGAGCCTGGTGGTCCAAGGATTGTTGAGACCCATTCATATAAATTATCACCTTTTGGACCAGCACTGCAATTTGGTGGTGGATCAAGTGTAATTTCAGCCAATTCTTTCTGGATTCTATTGGAAAGAAAGCTATGATTAATGACAATTTCATCTGTATAATTAGTAATTGTGATTTGGAGTCTTTTTTATACCTTTTGGTTGAGGTGGTAAGAGCTTTGGACATTTTAGGATTTGGTTTAATTTCTTTAGGTGAGTCACGGGCATGTGAGCCCCGTCCGCTGCCGGTACTAGCTGTACTACTATTTGAACTATTACTTCCACTTCCAGCTGAACTATTACTACTTCCACTGGGAGTTGAAGCGCTTGACATGACGCTTCAAAATACCGGATAATTCAATGTCAACCTTGAATTAACTTAAATTAACCTTGTCTTAGATTCTTCTTTGTGACTAGAAAGGTACTGATTTTTTGATGGGTGGTTGAGAGGAAAGATGAAAAGGGGAAATGATTTAAAATCCAATACACGGGCCAGACGAGTACTAACTTAAGAATACTAACCACACAACCACCGCGTGTACTTTCACAACTTCAACTAACTGTGAACATAAAAGAGACAAAGAATAATAATGTGTGACATTTTCTTGACTATGTAGAAAATGAGTAATGAAATGACATACCTTTCTCTTTCAGCTTCAGCAGTTCAAGTCAAATCAAGTAGTTTGTTCAGTCTTTTAGTATGCAATGTATTGTTGTTCGGATTAAACTTCAAATCAAGTCAATCTGGAACTACTGGATATGATGATACGATTTTTTATTTGTTTCTTATTATTTTAGTTCTTAAGGACGAGGACCCCAACAATGACAATGAGTATTTTCAATTGTTACTTTAGGTTGGACGTGGATCGTGGATGCTTGGACCTTTAAAAATGAACGAAACATATGCAATATTAGATCAGTGTCAGTCATAGATACATAGATAGTTTGCCAAGCTTTTTATGGATATCGAGTTGGAATCGCTATATACAATTTACATAAAGAATTACTTACATATGAAATGACTCAGACTTCACGTTCACCGTCAGTTGAGTTTTGAGTTAGTGAGAATGAGAATGAGGATTGAGAACGCTGCCAATTCTAATGCCAATTGCCAACTCAAATACCAAGATACGATACGATACGAACTAATGCCAATTTTGTGTAGTGTTACTTCTTAGTGCACATTAGAATGATGAATGAGATGACGATTAGCTCTAGCTATGACGAACTAGTGAAGATTCCTAGAGTTAGACGATTGATTACGAAAGAATAAGAAACATCAAGAATCAAGATCAAAACTTTTGATGGACATGAAGATGAGACCTACCAGGACTAAGTAGTTATGTCTTGTGTCACTCCTGTCAAGTGACCACGGCCAGGCAGTTACCAAAGTTTTCTTGATTTTGATTGTTGTTGATTTTTTGGATGGGAATGGGATCCTCCACTTGATATTTTTGGAATTTTTGGATGGATGGAGGAGATGCAATGCAGCAGCTAAGCAGCAGCCAGCGATGCGATGCAGGAGAATCCGATGCAGTGCATTGGATTTGGATGCAAGCAAACAAAGTTTACTTTAGCTTTAGCCTTTTAACATTGTAAAACTTATACATAGCAAAATGCAAGCCTTCCTCCCCTCTTCAATCTTCATGATTTTTTAGGTACATTTTCTCGGCCTCCACGAATCTCATGGATAAAGAAGAGTCAAACTCAAAGTAATACTTTGTTTTGTAATGCATTGTATTTGTATTTGGCGACTTTGTCCCAGCGACACCTTTTGTAAAGTCTAGTTCCAAAGGGACGCTCCAGCTCCAAGGTGCTATATGCTCTTGGGACACTGCTAATCTTTATTCTAACAACAATATGGAATGTTTTGATTGAATTGAAAGTTTGCAAATTGTCACGTTAAGCAAAGTAATCGTGGAGTCCATTTAGTTAATTGGAGGAAATCTTAATCGTTGCTTGCAATCCAATTCAATCCTTTGCTTGGTGTTGGTCTTATTGTTCTATCTTTTGTAACTACGTCTTATTAATTAAACTCCAAAATGTTTATCATGCATGCTAAGTAAAATATATGCACTACAAGATGAAAAAATTGCAAAAATGAAACTGGTTCCAGCTACAGGCTTCTCTGTCCAAAAAAATAATAATTCCTCGTTTTATTCAACTTATATTGTATCTACAATCTACAATAAATAGAAATAATTTAGCAACAGTTCTAAGAAATCTACGCTACTTAGAATTTGGGATTTCTACAAATTCTAAACTATTCTTATGGAAAACAAATGAACTGTGGAAAATCCAATCAAGTTATCCTGTCCTTATCCACATTACTTACAATAATGATCAATCTATGTACAATACAGATTTCAAAGAATTAAGTACATACAAATGTAAAAAGCAAAACATGGATCTGCTACAGGTAGGTCAGCAATTATTTGCTAATTATCCAGAAATTTTTTGCTGAATACTACAGAACCAAATCAGTCATGTCATGTCATAACCATAATAAGTAAGAATAATATTAAACCAGTTTTATACCAGCAAACCATAAATCAAAAATCAACCCTTCATATTTAGGTTAAGAAATGGAACGTGATTTTTAAACTAAATCATGCAAATCACAATGTCTTTATACTTATACATAACTACTTTATTATACAACTACATTTTAGCATTGAACCTCCTTTCAGCTCGATTCAAATTATAACTATGATGTAAATTAGTTAACCATCGACAAAAACTAAATTGCAATATGTAACGAGTAAGAATATATAAGAACCAATATAAAAATTTGTCATAAAAAGATACAATTTTGTTTAAATGTAAATGTTTTGCATCTACTTTGACCACATCTTTTAACATAAAAAGTAAAACTGACTGTGTGTTCATAAGTGGAGTATATTCTGTAACCCCTGTAATAATTGCATCCCAAAATGTCATCGTAACTTCATCTGAGGTTTTGAGTCCTGGAACACTAATGTCATTAAATATGCTCATAAGCACATCCTTATCCGCGTGAAGTCCCAAGTTAAATCGATCTTCAATTCCAATCAATTTTCCAAGTAATGCCCAAATATGACAAAACCCAGCCATTCCTTCTGTATCATTATCATGGATTCCAAATACTTTTGGAAATAGAACCACGAATCCCATAAAACTAAATTGAGTATGAGCCATTCCTAATTGTGAAATTGGTACTGGAAGCGTATAAGAATTCAAATATGAAGGTAGAACTTCTGGTGGTCCTGGACATTTTCTAACATCCTTTTTCACGGCTTCTAAAATTGCTTTATTCTGTTCATTCAATTCCGTTTCTTCTGAGGGTGGTAATGGACTTGTATAATAAGCTTGGAATGCCTTAGAATGCAATCTTCGGACCTTTTGCATATCTTTACCCGCTTCAATAAAACTTCCGTCATACCATAATTTAACATGCATGGAAGTTAATAAGTATCTGAGAACAGAGTATTCCTTGCGATGTGATTGACCAGTGCGTAACATTATTGTAAGTCCAGGTTTTAATGCACAACCCACAACTAATGAAATAAAATGTGCAAAAAATATACTAAACCTATGTTTGTTTATCCATTCTTTTCCTTTTTGTATTAATTTGTGATCCAACCATGGAATACCTTCTTCCGCTGGAATATGATTTATATCCAATGTATCTCCGGGAATGAAGAATGCTTCTTCTAGTAAAGATTTAAGAAATTTTGCACTTTTAGGACTAAGTTCCCCAGTATCTGTTCCTTTTATATTGTTGTTATTATTGGTCTCCTCCATTTTGCTATTGTTTCAGATATTTTAGACGCCTTTTGCAAAAGTGCTTATAGAGTCAAGCTAGAAACAACACTGAATAGAGAAAATCTAAGGAGCATAATCATGCAACAAAGAAGAATATTTTGCTAAATGATATGTAATATAGTATATTGCGAAATTTCCCATAGTACTCCGGAGTACAACTTACCAACCCATGCTCCAGTACCCAGAAATACGATACAAAAAAATCCGTCACATTATAAAATTCTTCTATCTTTTATTACTAGAACATAATTCAGAATTTAAGTACGTAGAAAGAAGTTATATGGACATGAACACCACTACCTTATTTACAAATGCAAGGTAGTAAATAAAAAACATGAACTTAAGACTCATGTTGATGTTAGTAAATAAATAAATCCAATGTACTTGATGATGTTTATGTGTTAAATGAATGGCAAATAATTAAAGTTTATTCAGATTAGACACACACCCTCGTTTATCCAACTATTCTATACTTTGATTGGGTTACTCGACAAACACTAAACTTAATTCATGATTAAACCACATCTCGAATGACCTTCCGCCTTTGATTAAGTTATTCAATACTACTGTGTTGGTTGGTGCAAAACCCTTTCAGAAATTAAAAATAGTTCAAAGTAGATTTCATGGTGCTCGTGCATAAATTTCTACGCATTTATAAAATTTGTACTACTAAGGGAAATGAAACCTTTTATGCCAAAATCAATTAATTACGATGTTGATGATTCAAGATTTTTGGCAACATAACATGAATCCAGTTGAAACGCATCTAAATGTTACTGGACAAGTTTTTTTTTTGCTTATATTGTTTGCAGAAATATTGTCGTTGAGTAAGTCATGTTTTGTAGGAAATGCTCAACAAATTAGGATTGTTTTCCCATTATATTACTACATGATACATGAAGTGCAATATGGATAAAAAATAATAAATATTAGCTGCAATGCAAAACCAATCGCAATCTTGCTCATCTTAAATGATAAGATGATTAATTTTTCTGTATACCTACTACAATATGCAGAAACTCCGATTTGAGGGTGAATGAATAATTGCAAAGGACATTTTTATTAGACAGTTATGATTTCAAGGACGAACTCCCGAGTAATAACTCTATAAATAAATAAAATCACTAATTATATGTAAATTAAACATAGAAAGAATAGCTCTTCTCTACTAGTTTCAATTCGCATACCACAAAAAAACTTTCATACACTGAAAAACTTAAAAAGGTATCAGAGATCATGATCATAAAAAAATAAAATCAAGCAAATGCACTCATGTTTTTTTATTTAATTTTGACCTTGACTCTGGCCATTTGTGGCTGTTAATCCTACATATGCATATCTTTAAACTTTGGTGTGATTACTGATTATAATATTGTAGCATTATCGTTTTAAATCGTGAGAACTGGGAATATATTTCCAGTAAAACTAGAAATACGTCCAAAAAGTCCATATGGATTTCATTAACCAAATGAAATAATTTTCTTAAACGGAAAACTATCAATTCTACAATTCTAAACCAAGTAGATTTGATACTTTATGGAAAAAATATGCATGCTGTGTAGCTTTGTGTGTCCTGTTGTTTTGTTAAATACCACACAGAGCACAATTCACAATTCTTAAGTATCCAAAAAGCAAAAGTGAGAATTATTATTATTATTATTATTATTATAGGTTAAAATGAAACAAAAATTTGGGATTTATTTTCCTTGTGATGAGGCAAAAAAAAAAATAAGACGACGTAATCCTATTACATATTATAATATCAATGTAGTAAAACAGTTTGCCAAAGGCGTAAGAAGGTGAAGGAGATATACTATAATTGAACATAAATAATTTATGGAATTTTGCTAACAATAATAAAGATATCGCTATCTAATAATCCAATTACAAGCAAACATGAATATTTTAGTTATTTTAATACTTTGCTTAACCTTTTGAATCTATCAATTAGATAGAAACTAAACTTGTGATGATGTTACACATTTCAGTATTATTATTTTTCTTGAGCTTAAAACTGTTAAAAGGTTCCTTTTAAAATCCTTTGTGTCAAAATCAAAATGTTAAAGAAAGAAAAACATGTCAACTTCTTGTCTTAATAGTTTAGTATATAAAAACACATATTTTACAATTAGCTACTAAACTAAACTATGTCAAAAATCCCTAATGTATACAATTTGACTTTTGAAGTGATGGATCACTGTTTATTTACCTAACTAATGGAACACACAGGGGAAAATATTATTACCATTTTTTTCTTCTTGTTCTTTGAAGTCAATAAGTCATCAACATAATGTAAATTATGTAACTATGTATATGTAACATCATTTTACAGTTTACACAATCATGGAATGTAATAATGTATGTTTATTAATGTTGTAAAATTATGAAACATCTTTTACTCATCTTTTCCGCTATCAACATCAATTATTTCCATGGATGATTCCAGTGCAGGTGATTTACAATCATCATCACTATGTGCTGAAAGCGGAGATTTTCTATTTCCTGGATGTAATTCCAATATGGGAGGATTACAATCTCTACATCCAGGAATAGTACATCCAGAGGGAGGTGGTAAATGAAACGGTCTTCGAAAAGCGTGTGATGATAAATCAGCTATTAATGAATGTGGATTTCCAGTTCCTGACCCAGTGGATAACGGTGGAAGGGGTAAAGCTGAACTTGGTGGAAGTGCAAAATGATAAAATATGTTTGAACCGGCCCACATCGGAGCATTTGCTGGATGATGATAAGGTAAAATAGAAGGTGGAGCATTATGAAAAAATTGCTCGGGATTATGACGGATTTGTGGTTGGAACAATGGAGGTGATGCATGTGCTGGGTTAAATAATGGATTTAAATTTTGGAATTTTGATTGTTGGGGTTTAACGAAAGCTGATATTCTTCGACTTGAAATCGGAATGTTATGCTTTGTGATTGCTGGAGAAGCGGTTTTGGGGGTTGAAGATGACGAAGTGTTCCATGAAGCCAAGTATGATTGCAATGCGTTTCCTGTACATCTACAACAATAAGAATTTTCAAATCAAATTATCAATTAAAATTAAATGGTCTTATTATTAAGAATTACTTGTGAGCTCCATGTCCATGACGCCCTTGATGCTTTCCACTTGGATGTGATTGGTGTGGGGTTAATTTCTGTATTGTTTTAACCAAATTGTGATCATTTTGAAGCAGTACCTGATCCAGTAATTTTTCTTCATAGGATGGAAATAATTTCCTTAAAATATCTTTTGGAGTTGGAGGCTCTAATGAACTGGGAATTGGATTTTCAATAATATCAATTCTTCTTTCATTTTTTTCATGCAATTCTTCACGTTCTTCAGGTAAAACGAGTTGTGGTTCATGTGAATGTTGGCGTTCTTTTTTGGCCAATGGTTTATGTTTAGTTTCGAGGCTTTCCTTAGGTTGTTCTTCAGAAACTTTTCCGGCTACTGTTTCTTCAATTTTCATTCCATAAATGGGGCCAGGAGGTAATGCTTTAAGTTGATTTCCTGTTGCTATTGTTCGAAGCCCAAGTGCAACAGCATCCTCGGCTGCTTGTTGACGCTTTAATGCTACCTAAATAAAATGTTAACAAAGCGGAAAGAAAATGTTTAAAACAATTGTAACGAGAAAGCAAGCTTGCTTTTGTTTCTGTTTTTTACCTGAGCTGCCATAACCCTTTGTCTTTCAGCAATTAAATTACATTTTGCACAAGAACACAATCTAAATCTACATTGTTTCTTATGACCTTTTAGCCAACTTATTACTCCATGATTCCTACACCTTGCACACTTGGGTTTCCGAACTTTCTCCATTGTTATTATGATTATGTACGATTGGTTCAAAGTCTTAAATCAATCTGACGACAACATTTTATTTTAACAGATTATCGTTACTTACTGTTACTACAAACCAAAGAAAAAACGTTAAACAAAAGTAAATAAAGTATCATTCAATTTCTGAACCAACCAAAAAATGAAAATGTTTGTGGATCTTTCCAATCTAGATTTCACGAAAATAAAAGGAAAGAAATCACCGAAGGCATGTCAGTCAAGTCAACTTCAACTAAAGCGTCCATGTCATAGTCAATAGTCAGTCATACATTTACAACATTAGGTTTTGTATGTATAAGCTGATCACATTTCGTTCCTTTATTTTTTTTCTTTCTTCCCTTATACTACATAGTTTTTATTTATTTTAACAATGTGGGATGACTGATGATGAATTTCATGAATTGAATCACATCCAAACCAAAGCTAAAGCCATTGCCAAGCGAAGCCAAGAAGGGAAAATGGGTTTTCGGTAAAAGTAAGTAAGTGAGAACTGAGAAAATACGACAGAGAAAGAAAGAACTTTCAGAAATCGAAGCGTACTCTATGCATTAACTCATAGTTTTAGTTTGCTTAGGGCAATTGACTCTTCAAGTACTACGCTGAATTTCGGTTCCGGTTTTGGAACTTTTGGATTGGATAAATGGATAGGTTTTGGCTCAAATTACTGAACAAGCAAATAATTTTTTTTTCACGTATTTCATTCCATCTGCCAAAGCCAAACGGAATCTGATTAGTTGAAAAGATGTTGAAGAAATTGTGTGAATATCAATTCCCAGTGGTAATCCGTTTCATTCTTTTTGTTTGATTTGGATTGGAGGCAGATAGAGATAGCAGATAAGTTTTCAAAATATCCACATTCAATGTCCGCTTCCTATGTACAATGTACATGTACTAAACTAATTCAATTGGATTTCCTTATTCATGGTATCAAAACATTTGGAAACATAGAAATTAATTAACTTTAGCCGATGAATTGTGAAGTTTATATCTGTTTAGGTCAACATCTCATTCACTGTTACAGAACAGTATGCAGGAATTTCTTGTTCCAGAAGCATACGGAAATGTACTTGACAATTGTGTTTCAAATTAAAAATTTGATACCATTATGTAAATATTTTAGGTGAAAATGCAGAATCAAAACAAATTGAACTTTAAGTACGTGCTTGAGCAAACTTAGCTATAAGAATAAGAATCTACAAAAAAGTACATGCATTACCCATATGCAAAGTTTATTAATAGTTTTCTAATTAAATTCCAATCAAATTAATACGGAATATCCTCTGGCGTACTGTCCGCAATTTATTTGGATGCATTTGTTTTGAATTTTTTGAAATAAACAATATTTTATTTGTCTGATTTACGTCAATTGTAAAATTATTTACAAATCATACGGCTTTAAATTGAAATATGTCTCAGATTTCAAGCTCTGCGGAGCAGCAGTTCCCAAAAAACAAATTCAAAACCGACTCCATTGTTTGAGTACTCACTTAAACAAGCATAATATACAAAGTTTTACCTGAGAAATTAAATATCATTTACACAGGAAGGTTCAGAATAATTTGTTTATTTTGTTCAGCTTACAAACAGGAACCTTTTAAAGGGTACTTGAAACCGAAACTGCAACTGATCATTCTTTCTCATATTTCATCCGTCATTGTGTAATAAGCTAATTATATTATTGTTAAATCACGTTCAATTAAAGTTTTGTTTTTATTTAAAGGTCAAAACAAAGTGATAATCCAATCCAATCCAACTCAGAAACAATGAACTTTAAAATTGTATTTCATATTTTTCTTACCTTAAACTCATTTGACAGAATGAGAATAAAAAATAATTTAGCACACTTTGAGTTTAGTAAAAATCTCTACAAATTTGTGCAATAATAAAATTTACAGAACATTCAAATGTATACTTATCTATTCTGAAACTTTTTCTTGATTGTTGAAAATAATAATCGTATTAAAATACACAAAAGCCAAGAAATGCCCTATTTCTGGTACAGATAAAATTATAGTTCAATTTAAAATGAAACATCAAATACATATTTTTCAATTATTATCGTAAAAAGAACATCGTCATTTGGTTTTGTTTTTTATAATTTCCAAGCATTTCTCATCATTAAATCAAAGTATGCATCATGGTCCACTGATGCACTTACTCCTGAATAATAATCCATAAACTCATCCAGTGTCACCTAAGGATTGACCGAACAATAGAAAAATTTATCAAAGGTTTACAAAGCTTCTGAAACTTTCAGTTAGTTCATGTATATTTCCTTACATTTCCATCAACTACTCCATTTTCTTCAAAATTTTTAAGAAATCTCTTAAGGATTTGTTCTTCAGACTCTTCGCCACTGAGATACTTTGGATTATTTTTAACACTATAAACACTCTTGAGATCATCAACTGTAATCACGCCGTCTCCAGTTTTGTCCAATTTTTTAAATGCTTCAAGTACTAATTTCTTTCGGTTGTTATTCATCGGGGGCTAAGAAAAATGAATATTTCTTATAATTGATACCTCTCATTACTTTTTAAAATAGGTATAAAAACTTACACGAATTGTCAGCAAAAACTCATTAATACTAACTTGGCCACTCTTATCTTTATCAAATGTGTCAAATAATTCCTTCAGCCCTTTTGCATCTAAATTCATTCCAGTATCAGCCATTCCTTCCGTAAACTCTTCGAGGTTTAACTGCTTGTTTCCATCATCGTCCATTCTACGGAATATCCTACAGAGAAAAACAATTCGTTTAACCTTAGAAATGTAATGCTTCTTTTCAGAAATCATTGGAAATAATTTAAGCTAACCTTCCTAAACCCAAAATCCCTGTTGTTCCACGAGCAAGACATAGAAGCCTTAGCTTTTCAACTGGATCTGTTGTTTTTCCAGCGTCTTGACGGGCTTTAGCCCTCATGGCATCCTCATTCCTACTCATTGAAGTACGTGGTCGGGGATTTGCCTGTTGAATTGAGAAAGACCAAATATCAACTAAACAATAGTGGACATGAAACTTCCTTTTCCTTTCCTGTAGAGCAAAGACCAGAGCCCAAAAACCTAATTAACTGAATAAACTAAACTAAACTAACTCTTGTCTTAATCTATAGATGTATGAATACTAAGCATGCATAAGTAGAAAAGTACACACGAAATTTATTACTTTCAGTGTTATCTGGACTGGAAGCAAATATCTAAGAGCTTAACTTTTAGTAATGCACCTAGTCTCTGTAACCCGTCTCGTTCGATTCAACGAGTGAATTTTATATCATGAATTCATGAAAATTGAAACCTTATAGAACATAGAAAGTAATTTGGAATAGCTTGCGTAATATTACTAAGTATCGTATCGTATTCCTATCACCACCACTAAACCAACCACACGAAAATGAGCCTCACTAATAATAATGATATATGTTTTATATGTACTTTACAAACAACAAATAATTAGGTTTTCCTTTACTTCAACTTAATGATACAAGTTCTGCAGCAATTGCAAAGTCTATTTGTATTTGTATTTGTAATGTATATTTAGCTGGCCAGCGACCACAATAAGAACAATGAATAAGACTAATGAATGTCTGAAAACCAGTATGCAACCATCACAAAGATAATTAAGATGAGCTTTTTTTATATTACTGCTTTGCAATTTACCTGTGATTGCAATTTTGATGATCCAGGCATCATGAATTAATTCTCGATGTTAATGTTAAAGTAATTTTTGTTTATTTGCACTTTATTGAACTCAACAAACTTGATTTTTAGTACAATATGCAGGAAGTTTTTGTTATTACTTTTGTTGTTGGTTGAGCCAAGTTTATTTTGGAAATAGATGACTGTGACAATTATGTGGTATTATTGGAGATTTGCGATTATAACAACAGTATAAAGTAATGATAAAGTTTCGACAGCTCAAACATTGGCGATTGGTCTAATGAGTGTCGTTTACTTGTTTGACAGGAATACTAAAGGATATTAAAGAGCATAGCAAATACTGGTAAATAATGCAGGACTACTTGGATAAGTACAAGATTCCTGTTTTTCGTCAAATTACTCCAGGGATACATAGAAATCGAAAATATCGAATTGTAATAAAACTTTTTGTTAATTTATTCAAGAATATATACTTAACAATTTATTCTCCATACAATGCTTTTGCAGTACTACCATTAACACCTACATTATAAGATTGAGTGTCATAAAATGTGATATAAAGTCGATTTGGTGGAATACCCAGTTCTCGTATTTTCTCAGAAATTACTTTGGAATGTCCTACATTTTCAACTTCACCTAATTTCCCAACAGACATTAGTGTAGCTTGTCCGCACGGTCCTTCCTCAGTACCATGAGCCATGATTTGATCTGGTAGTATGCTTACAACACATTTCTTTTTTTGGGAAAAAGAGAAATACAATATAAAACTAATTATATATGCATTATTATCGTACAAATTGAGTTTCAAGAAACAATAGTATTTTCCTTACTTCTTCTGCCTTTCCAAGTGATTTAGCAATAACACTAATTAATTCACGGGCAAAATTTGCTGGAATTTTATCCCTTGTAACGTTTGTAATTAATTTTAAATGCGGCATGTTAAAAACAGATATCTTTGACGGAGAGCAAGAGTAAACCTAATTTGGAGACTAAATGACAAAAATGTTTCTATTAAAATGCTTCTATATGTGGGTGATATTAATAATTCAAAAAAGCTGTATTACTGATAAGAGATACTTAAGCTTTCAATATCACATTTTCAATGACATTAGATGGATTGAATTACTCTTTAGTGTGTTGCATAATAGGAATAACCTTGAATTATTATTACTGTATACACAGTTATAGATTCAATGTGCTCTTACATACTCCCAGTTAGCATCTTTTAGGATCTGAATTTAGTCTAAAACTTCAATCCCACTTAATGGGATTTGCGCTAAAGATACTATGTAGAAATAGATCTACTATACTATCAGAGCATCATTATAAAAAAAATTGGCCTGTGTGACTGTGACTGTGTGTCACACTAACGCAATAAGTCCACAAAAATTAAGTTTATCGTTTTTTAGTTCACAAACGTAAAATGCTCCTGTCCTGCACCCATTAAGTTTATTGATATCGATCTTTTTAAATGTAGAACAAGCCGGCCAGCGTCAGGCCATGAGTATTAGTTCCAAGCAAATAAAATTTTGGTCAGCTAAATAAAAGGTTTTCAACATTGGAGAAAGCAGTAAAAAGGAAACCTATGATTAACTAGTCTATAACAAGTCGGTCATTTTCATAAAACTCTCACACCGAATGCCATCCAGGCAACCCAACCATGGGAAAGAAAACTTTGTAAAAGGTTGTGAACTTTGTTCTAAAAACAATAATACTTCAATTCAAACAATTTTAATTCTATTAATAACATCGAATCAATACTTTCATTCCAATTCAAGATTTTAGTGTTGCAAGCACTGATGCTTATGTGGACAACACATATTTGGAGGAGAATATTTGTTTTGGTATTAAAGACACGCTTGAGAATTTGTATTAATTAATAATTCAGTGTTTTCATAAATTCCCTATTGGAAAAATACTAAAAATTATATGCTATCGTTTGTAATCATTAATATGGGCAATGAAGGATCTTTAACTTGTCATGAAAGTTTCAAGCAATTGTAACTTGCACTTGCATGCTTAGATCTACACGCCCAATGGTCTCGCATAATTACATACTTTGTACTTAGAATTTTCAATACACACACAGACAAAGATGTTAATGCATAAAACTAAACTTACTTCTTTGATAGTGCAAGTAAAACATCCAGGCATTTTTATTTTAGAAAATTATTGATTTTCTTTTGTAATTGAGAATGGAGAATGGAAGCTCAAATTAGAACAGTATTAAACTAAACTAATCACAAAACAAATTATAATTATATGCACCCACTCCTAATAAATTATTCCTTGATATACTCATACTCATGCTGTTTATCTATCTTTAGTATTTATTGAATACTTGAGAACAATGTAGTTGAGTTTAGTTGGCTTTACATTATAAGCAGGTTTTATAAAATAAAGTGACAATGAGAACTCTTCAAAGTTGAAGGCAAATAAAGAATAATACTTGTTGTACGCTTAGGTTTAAGTTTCTCCACAATTTCGGAATTTCTGTGGAGAACATGAATGACCAAAATAAAACTTTATAAACCTCATCGATACTTGAGTACTATACGTATATACAAGGAAATCAAATGCACGAAGAAAGTTGAGGGAGAAAGCTTTTTTGCCCTAAATCGTTTTTATTAGAGAGCTTTAACCTACTAAAATGCATTTACGCAATAAATTTTGAAACAAGCAGTCGCAACTCGCAAATAATGTGGTCATATTAGAGTAAGAAATATGTATTTTTGTCAATAGTGTAAATAGCACTTGTTTATACTGGTTTTTTACTGTGCCGTGACAAATGCATAGGTGTAATATAAAGACACAATGAATTTTTCATTCAATCAATTAATTCTCTAATTGAAAATCAAATTCTCATACATTCATGGAACTAAAATACAAACAATATGTATTAAGTATGTAATTTCAATTTCCTTTATGAAATTGATTATCGGATGTCTAAACTAAACTACTCTTATATTTTCTGTTTTGTTTTGTTTAGCATATGGGCGGTGAAAGTTTTTATGTGTGTTTATTGTTACATTTTTCTTTCTTTGCTTTCTCTTCCTAATGTATGTACGAATTCAGGTATGTATAATCAATGTGCTTGGCATATGTTTAAATATGTGCTGGCTTACTCAAGTTTGGAAACATCTACCTTATGGCTTGCAGTTGCTTATGGTCATTATGCGATTGCTTTCACTTTAGTTTTTACCATACATTAGAATGCTTTATTGATTTATTGTAAAGCAAAGTGAAGTAACTAATGTTTCCTTACTTATCTTTTGGTTGGGCTAGATATCGCATTCGCATATAATGCATTAAAATAACTATTAATATGGTTATCTTAAGCTTCAAATCATTGATCTACTATTTATTCCGAATTTTGCGTGAGTGAGTATATAAAATCATTAAGGTTAAAAATATCCTAGGTAAGAGAACTGGTAAATCGTAAATTCTACCGATCAATGCTCATATTTTTCGTTTCATATATTAAAAAAAGATGCTTAATCTGCTAAGGTTGACGTTATGTTCGATGCATTTTTCCAGTCTAAATCATAAAATAAAAATTCGTTTCACAAAATCTTAATACTAATTTCCGTTGTTAAAATCCAAGTAAAATTCCATTAATTATTTGCTGCATACATAGGCTAGTCAATTTCCAATTTCTTAAAACTACCAGCTACTCCTACATTGCTAATAATACCTTGTCCACATTTACCACTATCAACTGATTTTTTCATAAGTTCAATATCAATTTCCAATTTGTCAAGTGCTTGAACACGATGGTTACAAATACGAATTTCATCTTTGAACAGTTGAATCATTTCAGCCATTGGAATAATTCCACCATATTCCTTGGGAAGAATTTTTGCATCCACTGCATCCAGAAGGTTTGCTTGCGTTTTATGAAGCTGCAAAAAAAAACAGTTTTCGCTTATTAATTTTTCATTCGCAAACTTCAGTATTTCAAATTATAGTGCAAAGAATCCAACTTACAAAAACACGGCTTCTTAATTTCTCGCTCATAAAGTTCATTACAAAATCAAATAGATAGTTAAGCATCGTTGGTAATCGAACAAAATCCAATCTCTTATGTCGCATTGGCATTCCTTTTTCACATATTCCAAAAAGTTTAGCAATTTCAGTTGGATTCCATAGTACAAGATGAACCATTTGTACACCAGACTCATCAAGTATATGTGAAAATCCACGGATTTGTGTTTCTTCGTCTTCAAGAAATGATTCATAAGTAAGCATTAGGGCTCTGACGACGGATTCTGGTGTATGGTAATTAGGATCGATACGACCTGAAAATTAAATAATTTCATAAGATAAAAAATACTGGTATCCTGCATTCTCTTGAATTTATGGTAATATTAAAAGTTAAAGTTAAATCTACACAGGATAGTACGTACTTTGTATACAACTACAAAATGTATGCCTTAGTAGGAAATGACAGAATAAACCTAAAAAAATCTTACCTCCAATAGTAAACATAACTCTCCGTCCACCTTTATCACGTCCAGGAAGTGCAAATGCAACCCCACGATTAATAAGGTCATCGACCATAGGGTCTTGCATTGTAAGTCCATGAAACCATTGTGGATTTTGTTGACGCATCAGAATATACTTGAGAACAGTTTCTTGAGCCATTGGTACAGAAAACTTCTTTACACGTAAAAAACGGAGTAAGAAATTGGAATCTAGTAAAAAGAATACAATTTACCCAATGAAAGTATACATCAAAAATTCTATGACATCAAATTATAGAAGAAAATGAGTATGCTTGCTTCTTACCAATTCGGCAATTTTTAATGTAATTAGTTTTACTAATCCATGTTCGCAATTGAACCAATGCGTGCTCCCGAGTTTTCTCATCTTCTCTCAATTCCTTCTTTGCAAATTTCTTCAAGTCTTCGGAAAATGTCCACTTGTAAGTGTCTGGAGTATAAAGTTTCTTAATATCTTCATTGTCTTCAGCAGTAATCTCACGTCGTTGATATCCAGTCTTATTATTTGAATTATTTGGACTTTTATTATTTGAATTATTTGGACTTTTATATAAACTGGAAAACATTTTGCTTATTGTTTGAAGTTAAAATTAAAACTTTTGTGTAATATACTTCTTCCAATTTCTCATTAAACTTTCTTATTTATGGTATGTCGATGCAGCAAAAATAAGGAATAGATGTTCCTGAGATCAGTGCAGGATTGGAAATGATTGTAAATGTAAATTAAAACATGAGTAAAAAAATATTTTTGTACCTGGGCTTATCAACTTTTGCCTTTTGGGCAAATATAATTTAATGAAACTTTGAAGGCAAAGCAAACAGTTTTCCTTCTTATCTTTAAATATATTAATATATAGTAAGAAGTTGCCTTCCTGGAGTATTATCATGAATTCAATACTGATCCCTACTAACTACAGAAAGAAAAATGAAAAACAAATCATGGAATAATAATAGAACATAATAATTAAAGTCCACTGTCAAATATGTGGCAGGAAAATGAAATGTTTAGTTCGAATTTTCATTTATTCTTCGTACTATTAAAGCATTTATTGTTCCAATAATTACTATAGTGTTAACTTGATGAATTGAGTAAAAATTTTAGAAAAAGATACTACAAGAGAAAAACATTACATATTACTATTATTAATAGGTCTTTTTATAATTCCAAGTTCACTTTTAGTGGCCTTTCTTAGAAAGACCATTTACCGTTCCTCTTAGCCCACCAGTTTGCTTCAAATATTTCTTTTAATTTTTGGGGTTTCGTAAAGCCTCTCCTCATTAATTCTGTCAAGTTAATCGGCCATTTCGAGTTAGCGGTTACAGTAAACCCTTGTTTCTTAGGCTTAGCTCTAGTTGGTACTCCTTTACGGCGACGTCGATTAACACCAATTGGAACTAGTTGTTCTTGCTCAACTACTACTACATCATTTCCATTGTTATCCTTATCAGAATCCAAAGTTGAGTCATGATTCGCATTGAATTTACGTTTGGAATTTCGTTTCCTTTTAACTGAACGCTTCTTAGGGGGTGCAGGTACATCGAAGGCTGTACCATTGTCCTTAGAACCATTAGACGACTCGGACTCAGATAAATTACGGACTCGGGTTTTTACAACTGGAGAATCCAAATCCGGTGTTAAGTCAGGCAAAGGCTGGGCTTTCCGTTTTATATTTCTCTTCTTATTAATTGGAGGGCTAGGATTCGATGTTGAATCAATCGAACGGTTGACCTTTCGTTTTACCTTTCGCTTCTTTTCAACTACTACTGGCTCGGATTCTGAATCCGCATCCGATGAGTCGGGAATAGGATTGCTGATCCGTTTCCTCGTCATACGCTTACTCTTTCGAGTTGGATTTGGAGAAATGCGTTCACATGAAGCAACTCCTACAGAAAAACATAAGTAAATTAATGTTCCGAATTCTGTCCCACTTGCATTTCGGGATTGCATTATTACCTTTCAAGTGTTCAGGACCCTCAGCCTCATCGTCAGCCTTTGGCTCATTCAAATCCATATCAGCTTCAGCATGATCACCATCAAATATAGGAGCAGGATCTTGTTCATGACTGGGACCAGGGAAATCACCCACATCAAGTTCTTCTTCATACTGAGAGAAGTTATCTTCTTCTTCCTCTACTTCTGTAAGGTCGACAAGATTAATATCATCTAGTTCCGCTTCAGTACCAGCATCTTCGGTATAGCAAGACTCATCAAGATCTGATTCTGATTCAGACTCTTCGTCACTTTGACCTTGGTCTTGACCCTGTCCACTATCAGGACTACCCTTCTCCACCCCCTCTTTTGGCACCCAATCTACGTACTGGTCAACTTGATCTTCCATCATGATTTGACTTCTCTCAATAAAGTCAACCGATGAGTCAGAACCAGTGTCATCGTCATAATAAAAGCTCATGATTTCTCCTTGTTCCTTCTCCACGGCTCACGGTCACGGGCAGCTTCACTTGGCAGCTTGGTACAAGCAAACAAGATATAACTACAATTACAATATAAAGGGAATATGAATCAAGTATTTGATACATATATAAAAGTGTAGTCAGCAGATAGACAATAAATACGTAGTATAAACATAAAGATAGTAAATTACGTATACGTACCCGCCTAGGTTTTTACAGAATTCAATCAAAGTCAAGGGTCACCACAGCTGGAGCTGACCAAATATTCAGAAGACACCCTCCCTCTCAATGCCAATCACAACGTCAACTCTCAGTCAGTTCTCAGTTGCCCTTGTCACGTGGTCACGTCCACCAGGTTCAACACGGTGCAGTTGTAGCAGCATTCACAGAATACAATAAGACATACGCGCCAGGGCCAGCAAACTACTCATTGTTCAAATTGCATTTGTAAACTTTCGATCAACAATAAGTTTTCGAAACAATAGGGTTACATTGTTGCAGTAATCTATTCTATTCTACATTTCTGCATGCATAATTAAATCATTGAACATTAATAAATCGAGCATTGATCATAATTAATTACAAGAAGCCATACATTTCCATAATGCTTACTTTATGCATCATTTTCCACAATAAAGCCCTTATCTCTATGGAAACCATGCCAATTTTATGTGAGTTGTTGTTGTTATTGTTTATTCTACCATTCCGTTTCTCCAGGATTTTCCCTTTCCAAGAAAAAGTATAAATAGACCTGCTTTCAACAAAATTCTTTCATTCTTAGTCCAACGCTCCGAGCAATCACATCTCACCATCAATTGGATCCAACACTTTCAAAAATTTTTATTTTACTTTGAGTTAAATTCGGCCCAATTTCTTTTTTGCCTTCAATTTTAAATTTCACCGTTCAGCCCGACTATTTTCCAAATTTTAATTATTTAATTAATCAGTGATCGACAATAACCAGTAGCAATATGAGTGACAACAACAATAACTGTGATTCCGGAAACAAAGTAATTTATTTATTTATATTTTATTTATCATGTCTACACAAGGTACTGGATGCGATTAATTTCATTTTTTCTTTGTTTTACTAGGACTGTGAAGAATGCCAAAAGGAACTCAAGGACCACTTGAAGAAATGTGCTGACTATGGTGTTCGTCCAGCTTTAATTTGCAAATGTGAGGATCTTCCTGGTGGTTGTGGTAGTCCAGGTATGTTAGATTAAATTACTTACTAATTATGTTATTTCAATCTATGCATTTTTAACGAATATTGTGTAAAATTTATGCATTCATTTTATTTTTCTAGCTCCAGAATGTTGTCCTGCTCCACCTGAAAAACCATGCTGTCCACCACCAAAGCCCAAATGTGACACACCAACTACTACATTCACATGTCCTGAATCTTGTTGTCCACCAAAAGCTGATGCCTGTGCACCCAAGGATTGCGGAATGAAACCACCAGATTGTTCCACCAAGGTAAAATATACAACAATCAAATCTTTGCCAGAATTTTTTGATTACTTCCAGATTTATAAATGTTTATTTTAATTTATTCAGGCTAAACCCTCTGGATGTGAGAAGAAATGCGGAGTATAACTTGGTCATTGCCTCTGGTCCCTGGTTCCTGACGATTAATCAACTTCACTAGTCCGGTTCAACTTCTAATCTAATACTCTACAATTCATCCAATTTCAAAATTTTATAAGTACAACAATTTACAATATTTATTAATTATTTTAACTTCTATTCCATTCAATAAAATCATCTCCACATAAGTAATCCTTAAAGTTTTGCTCTGCAATCATTGCATTTGCGATTACTTTCTTTTGCATTAGTCATTTGTATACATACAGGATACAGTTGCGTTGGAAACCAACTTTTCCATCAAGTTGTAAAAACTTGTTGTTGGTGAAAGTTATTGTTCATGAAAAATCATTTGCGGTTTGCTGCTCTGTGATTTATTCAGACACTACATTAGTTCATATCGTAGAAACAGTTTGTAAAATTTTCTCCTAGATCGAGTGAAGTGGGGTTATTGCATTTGATCGGGAGCATTCACAGAGAACTTGACAGCCAGGCATTGGAAACCCGGAAAGAAAACATTTTTCAGTAATAAGACAAAGACAATTAAAACAGTCGAAACAATCAAAATTTTAATTTGGTTGCCATCATGGTCGTCTAGTCTTTGCCTAATATTTAGTTTTAGTGAGCTATACTGTAAACCGTTGTACTACTTCAATTAAATTCAATATAAGCAAAACTTTTTGGAAAAATGGACAAACCACAATCAGAAATTGTTGGTAAACAACCAGCCAAGAAAAAATCCAAAGATTTTTCCTGTAAAATTCATAGACGAAGTCTTTTTCATGGCTTGGCATTATTACCAACATTCGTAAGTTTAAACTCTGTAAATTCATTAAATTCACTCTGACTTAACATGAAACATGATTAGCTTTTCCCGTTTTTAACAGTTCTATCTCATATTTGTATTGGTTTACTTTGAAGTTTCGATTTCTGACCAAGAGCAAATTAATTTTGGACTCAAGTTTGGCTATGTCCCATTTATAACAGTAAGAATCAATTATTATTTGATCTTATTGTGTCATTTGCTTATGCTCCTTGGGATTTGTTGGAATTCAAAATTTCCGGAATTAGCATTCAATGCATCGGTAAACTTTAAATCATTTGGGTAATTGATTGGTTTGTTATAGCTTTGTTTTTTTGTAGTTTCATACATTATTCCTTGCAATTGCATCTATTTTGGTGATAATCAGTTATAAATCAACTCTTAAA
>JAQGCY010000197.1:0-23380 GCA_034700645.1 Xenylla mediterranea | reverse complement strand
AATGCCGAATGCTTTGCAATACTGCTACAAGTGAAAAGGGATAGAACAGAATGCTATTTTTTCAATTACAAATTATATAAATTGCCCTTTTCAAAAATAAATAATTCTAAATTCCAGATTCTTCTTAAAGAACAAAATGCTTCTTTTATCCTGAAAGAATAACACATTTGTGATTTAAGCACATTGGCTTGGCAGAATATCTCCGGAATGCAATACTTCAAAATAACTTTTTACAGATACAATAATATTATATTTATTAGTTTATGAACAGCATATTTCCATGCAGCCACGCCACATTAAAAATATCTCAAAGACTTCAAATTCGAAACATCATTCGATTTACCTTAAATTTAATATTTAACTTAAGTAAATTAAGTAAATAAAGGGTCTGTTCAAATACGTATAAATTAGCATTTTCAAAGAATCATTAAACTTCCCTTAGATTAATTAGATTTGATTGCAAATTTTCGAAAGTACAAGTAAGTGAAAGTGACTTTTTAGTTTGTTGCGTTGTTTTCTGTAATCCAAATGCAATGCTTCAATTTCAAATGGATCTGGAAGAAGAGAAAGCAAAAAATGCAATGTTTCAAGTGGAACTGGAAGAAGAGAAAGCAATATGCAATGCGCCAAGTACAACCTAAACACTAATGAATATGAAACTAAAACATTTGCCAGATCCAGAATTCCAGAAACATTGACTTTATGTTTATAATAATACTCATTTTATATTAGAATTTATTTAGAAAATACTTAAATAGAAAACCGTGCGTTTTTGTCATTGTCACTTATGGAGTAAATAGGTCAATTAACTTGGACCAAGTAGTACAGGCCACTGTCCACCAGAGAAAAAGATCTGGACTGTCTGTGTGCTGTTTTTGGTATAAAACGATAACGAAAGCCTGTACACTGCCCAATATTAATGCTTGTTTCAGTTCAATTATTGGAGTTCTGCTTTGATTCCTGACATTTTGTCTACCAAACCACTCTCCACGTAAATATAATGAATGCCTATATAACTAAACTTTAATTTAATTAAAATAAATTAGTACAATGCACTCTAATTCAAAGCTTACCTAATCATTTTTCTTTGTTTTTTGATAGATTTGATTTGATTGCCGTTGCATTGCATGGACCCTTTCCGTCTGCTTGTTTAATTATAAATTGGACTCGGACTTGACTTTAACCTTGCAGAACTGGATGTTTAGATGCTGAACAAATTAAAATAAGCCTGACGAATTCATCATGCAGCGAAACGGGGGAGATCAGTTTCAATTTGGATATGGATATGAGCCTAATCCCACTTATAATTCACGTTTTGCCTTCCCTACCCCTGTACCACCACCACAAATCCCTTCTCCTTATGGATACGGGAATTTTCAACAAATATATGAACCAAATCCTCATCCTCCACGATTGAGACCAGGCCAACTTAGACCTCAAACTATTCCTCATGGAATTCTTCCTCTTGTACCACCGCCAATGCCACCCGTATTTTTATGGGACGGCGTCCCGGTGAGACCTCCAGCCAGTATTACTGAGTTCATTATTGAAGATCCGAGTCTCCCATTTGTACCAGAACCAGCAGAGAAAATTGATCTTATAGCTATGGCGAATTCACTACAAAAACAGCAAGAAGAGGCCACTCTAGCTACCATATCAAATCTAACGAAACAAGGCATCATCAAACGCAGCTGGCCTCCGCAACTGAAGCAAATGTTCCAACCATTGTTTTGTAAACTGTGCTCTCTAAGTGTAAGTTGACCACATTTTTCACCATTTGCAAATTTGTCACTAAATTAATATTTTTATGTTCAACAGTTGAGTAGCGCAGTGGTTGCAATGGACCATTACAAAGGTGTGTGCCATTGCCATTTATTAGTTTTATTTACAGATTTGATGCAAGTCTTGAATATATTTATGCTGTTGTTTAGGTAAAAGGCATAGCAGGTCAGTGGAACAGTGGTTAATTGCTCATGGTCAAAAAACGCAAATAGAAGTGCAAGTTCCACTTTCTGGTTCAAATGCACTGCCAATTGGCCAGCAAGGTGTTAAGCGCAAATTAGATGAATTCCAATACACTCCAGAACCAGCAATTATTAATAAACGATTTCCACTTGGTAAACCACCTCCCCCTACATTCAAAAAACCTAAGAAAGACGGTAATTGGTTTGAATACATTACTGATTGATAAGTTGCGATATCTATTTGTATTTTTATCCTTAGGTAATTCTGGTCCAAACTTCGACTACTGTGACATATGTGACCTAACTTTGACCTCAAAAGCAACTGCAGATCAACATTATGCAGGTATAAAGCCGCAATATAAAATAAAATTGCACCAACTTCTATTAAATATTGTGCTATTAAATATTTGTTACTTACTTGATATTTCTAGGAAAGCCTCACAAGAAAAAATTGCTGGAAACTCGAAAGACTGGTAACTTGTAAGTTTAAAAACATTATGGTTTATCTTGAATTACTATATGCTGAGCTGAAATTTCTAATTTCTTGTTGCAGTGACAATGTTGATCGTGATTTTGGAATAGGCAAAGCTTTTAGAGTTGCAGAAAATGGTTCTATACAAAACTCAACGTTTTAGATATTAGTTCTATGGTTAAGTACGACGAATTTCTATGAAACGATACGCTTCTGGTTTTTTCTAGCTTCGTAATTTACGACATGCAAAAAGATAAATTGTTCAACAAATATATGAACCAAATCCTCATCCTTCTGTTCCGACGTTACTAATTAAAGGTTCTGCCTACTTTCTGAAGTAATAAAATAACCTATACGGATAAGAAATTCATCAGACTTCCATGTATCCAATCAAGCGAGCAAAATATGTCAGTGTCGCTTAACCGTGGACATTTCATGCCCACGGCTTTTCCCCTTTACATCAACAAGGTTGTCTAACAGACTTAATTTCTGAAATAAGATGTTCTCCGTTCCTACTTCCGAGTCGTCGACAGGCGATAATCAAAAGCTGCATTCATACCACTTAGTTGTCAAGCCAAATGGGTACATTTAAACAATGAATGTTTAGTTTTAAATATTTTCACAATTACTCTCTTTTGCGATTAGTTATTTAGAGCCGCTCTTCGTATTTGACTAAACATTGGCTAAAAATTACAAGGTTGAGATAATTGAAAAAGAAATAATCGAAGTTCGAGTTCCAAATAAAATTATTTTCCATATTAATAACCTGTAACCGATATAGAGCCGTTTATATAGAAAAGATTTTTATTTGGGACTGTTAGGAAAGAATAGTTAGGTGATACCAAAGCGAAACATGGAAGATAATAAGGCAATATTTGCATCAGGTGATGTCAAAGACTTCGACCAACAGAATGAGAACTTAAAGCCCAAGAAAGTATTCCAGAAAACCGTTCATGAGAGTCCAAAAGACGACGAAGATGATTTTCATGTCGTAACTGAAACTTCAACACAACATTGGAGCAAACAATCAGCAGTAAAAATTGGGAGTGAATATAACTTTAACTATTCGACCGGTCATTCCTTCCGTAGCACAATCTCTGTGTCCACAACAAATAATAACATCAACATTGGTTTCGTCCCAATCGACGAAGAATCCCTGCCTCAATTAGTCACAGAGTATGAGAAATACGAACCAGAAAATAATTATGAGTCCAGTTCAAGCTGCTCTTCAGAATCATTGTGGGACACTGAATCGTCGCCAGAAGAAGAACGGGGGCGGTCAAATATCCCGAAGCACAAGTAATTTTAATTTGTAGCCTACAATTTCTTTAAACTGTGCTATATTGTGTTTTTTCATCTATTTTCAGAATGCTTTTCGATGGCAAGACTGGACCTGCTTTCGATATTGAGTAATTTATTGATTATTTCTTCTCTTATTATCCTCCTTCAAAATTAAATTACTTTTCTCATTTAGATATTACGATTTGTATGAAGTTGAAGAAAATTCGGAGAGCGCAACAAAGAACAGTTCTTCTGTTCAAAAGTTGATGAGCCGTATTAGTCGTATTTTCAGCTCTCATGGGAAACCGAATAAAGTTTCACCAGAAACTTCAAAGTAAGGTTATTATATCGGTTGTTTTTTCAGTTTAATTAGATTTTATTTTAATAGTGGCACTAATTTTGTTGTATTTACAGCGAGGATGAGGAACCTGGCAGTAATCCAAAAAAGAAATCTTTTTGCAGGATCATGTAGGATCGATAATGGATTAAATGAGTTGATTTGAAATCATCCATAGTCCTGATTTACTAAAATCCTGATAAACTGATATTTTAAACTTTAAAGTGTCAAATAAATAAAATTACGTACATTTTCTCACATACAAAAATTCAGATGATGCATTTTTTTAGAATTTTTCAAAATTTATTTTTATTATACTTAGCAGAAGCTTTGTTTCAAAATAACCATAACTTTTTGTTATATTACAAGCTTAAAACCTAATTATAATTACTCAAGTTAAGGTTAACAATATTTTTCGTGGATAAAAGCGATAATATTTTCTCGGGTTTACGTAGTAGGAATCAGAACTCTTGTTTACTCGCATAAAAGAACAAATAATATGTAAGGGAAAGCTAACACTCAAATAATAAAAAATGCAATCCAATTCCATTCAGAGCGGCGATTTTCTCACGGAGTCATTTTGGGACAAATTAACACATAACAGAAATTTCCGTTCTAGATTGCGAACTTTCTTGTTTTGGCCTAACGCTCATGGCAAAAGGAATTTAAGCAAAATACACAACATAACAATCATATTTTGTCTTAAAATAATAGTTAGAAAAGTAAGTATTGGACGACCAATTATCATTAGCACCAAGATTAGGAAGCTTGTAAAATTATACTGAAATCTTTGTTGATTTGTGTTGTGACTTGAACTTGCCATAAGATATGAACAACCAAGGCTTAACTCATTCAATAAACATAAGATAAATATCCATCTTACTTCAAAAGTGATATGTACTTTAGAATTTATGCCTCCTTAATTGGATATAATGTTTCTGTGACTGCTATATCAGCCACTGGTATATCCTCATCACCCCAACCCCATGGACCAGCTTCACAATGTGGATCCTCATATGATCCATCTCCGGTTCTTGTAACTCTTTGCTTAACGATTTCTTTTGGCACAGTTTTAAGATCATAAGCCCAACCAATTTTGGCGAAAAAGTCAATGAAAGCAGCAGAAAAGTTATAACGATAAACTCCAATCTCAGCAGTTTTGTAATCCCATGGAAAGACGTGATGATAGTTATGCCATCCTTCACCAAATGCCCAAAAAGCAACGGATCTATTTTCTCTTGGTCCAATGTTACTATAAATTAGAAAAAAGTATTGTAAAACTTTGATTAAAAAGAAAAATTGCAAAACTTACACATCGTAAGGTCGATTTCCCCACATGTGAGCTGCACTGTTCACCAACCAGGTCATATGCAGTGTTAAACAATACCGAAATTGTGCACAGAAAAACCATGCTGTAGTAAATTTCTCGCCCCAAAAATACCATGGAATTAAAGCCGGAATGAAAAAGCAGGCCGAAAGAACTAATGGCACGTAATATCTGTAAAGAAATTGTTAAAATTTTCTGATTAATTTTAATTATCGAATAATGCCATTTTTGTATATGACATCGACAGACATACTTTCTCTGAAATACAACAACAGGATCTAAATCTAAATCCGACATATCGATGCATTTTCCCTTTTCTTTGACAGCTTTATGTTTTCTACACATTAGCCATCCAATATGAGCAAAGAAAAATCCATTATTTGCATTGTGAGGATCTGCCACGGTTTCGGAATATTTGTGATGGACGCGATGATCTCGAACCCATTCATAAATATGATTCTAAGAATTACATTTTAGCTAGATATTTTCTTTAACTAAAAAAAATGGTTGTTTAAATCAATTACCTGGAATGCTACAGTTTGACAAACGCATAGAATTATACGAAGAGGAAGCTTTGCTTTATATGCTTTGTGTGCCCAAAGTCTGTGTGCTCCGGCAGTAATACCGAATCCACACATGCAATATAATATAAAGCCTACAATTTATAATAAACATTTATTACTTTGCCAAATGTCCAAAAATAATTTTAAATCAATTTTACCGACGATAAATGTTTGCCACATTACTTGTCCAGTTATCCAAAGGAATCCTCCATAAAGGGCTGCAATATGCAGGTATGCAAATAATAAAACATTTCTCCAGACAATAATAAGTCTGTCCTTCGCAAATGCAGGAATTCCATTTTCAATTTCCTCTTCTTCGTAAACTGTTTTTCTATTTATTGAATTATTTTTGTTAACAGTTGTTTGGGATGTGCTTTGGACTGGAGCTTTTCTTAGTGATGAATTTCGTTGCATTTTAGAATAAGTCTTATGTTCTTGGGTCCCTGTATTTGTTTTCGAAGCAGTTCTCGTAATTGTTTCTGTACTTGTTGGAATAGGCGTCATTACGATTTTAGACAAATCTATTCATCGGTTTATGCTGGAAAATGTAAAATATACATAATATTCACAATTGACAAATTATTATTGGTTGCAAAATAGGGGACTGTTACAATAGGGTAATGCAAACAAGCTATGGAATTTTATAACTGACACTAAACAAAATTTATTTATTTCGACAGTATTATAGTTTCGAAAATAATAAAAATTAAACTCATAATTGCTTAACCTTAATCATGAAAACTGAAAATACCCAAACCGCATTATCTATCACCAATGAATATTTTGGGTACATGTATATTTAAGTGTTATCACAAATATAAAGAGTTCCATAAAATATTTACTCCTTACTTCCCAAGTAAAAACTAATACAAACAAAATCTGGTAATCTGGATTGTGAATATAATCAAGGTGTTCTGTGGTTTGGATGAATTGCTTAACAATCATGTTATTGTATTAAAATTAAAATTCAAGGAAACTGTATGTATAAAAAAAGTGGATGAAGCAATTTTTATCGAATAAACTCTATTGTGGTAACCTTATTTCTTATCCGAATTTATAGGGTCGAAAACTTAATAAAGTGGTAAAACCTGGAGAAACTTACGGAAAAATTTAAGATCCAAAACCGGATCCACAGTTCAACCCTTTCTTTGAGTATTGTAAAGCTTTCACTTCTATTTTTCACTATTCTCCAATTAAAACCTTAGAAAATACACTCCACTTGAATGGAGAAACCGTATGTGGATGAAAAGTACCTTTGAAATTTCAATCCCTGAATTTTCACTATAGAATTTAGCTAACTTTCCACTAAGGAATCAAATATATGGTCAGCAGTACTGAGAACTTTTAACATACAGGGATGAAATGCAAGAGGTTACACTTAATTAGCATAGAATTGTTTCTTTTTGATATTTACAACGTCATAAGTGGTTTTTAGGGAAGAGTAACGTAAAATTTCACTTTTTTGCAAAGATTTTCAAAGGATTGAATTTGAAATGTTAAGAAACATCTAGGCAGCTTCATCTTTATCGAGGAGACGTATTAATTGAAAACTGTGTCAACGTCTACTTTACTTCCTATGTGAAAAATGCCTAAATGAAAATAGTGGTACAGTAGAGTACATATGAATGTGTATTCTGCAAAAAAAAAAACTGTGTTGCAGATTTTCTTCACAATTAATAGTTTCACTGTTTGTGTTTTCACGTGAAGGCCAAAGTCCAGAGACAATACATTATGAAAACCCCTTAAATTGTCATAAGAAAAATCTTGCACACAAGGAAATTACAATAAGACTAAATGTACATGTAGGGTTGTTAAGATACCTATCAACAGTCAAAGATCACCAAAAACTATGGTAAATTGACTGTATTGTAGTACTTTATCAAACAAGTTTTGCTTGAAAAGATGAGAACGAGTCCATTATCATGTAAGCAAAATTGAAACAAGCCATAGTCGAAAAGTTCAATTCTTTATGATTTGATGCATATCGTACACGTATAAGTCAAAAGTGCTAGTTAGCAAAGTTAGTTAGCGTGATTCTCATTGTATTTTGGTAAAATTTTATCTCAATTGTCAAGAAAAAATGAAGGAAGATCCTAAAAGCTTTAACAGTTCTCTAATTCTTCATCTCTTGTTTGTACACTTGAGATGCATTGCAATCCCATGTTAATTGTAGTAACTTATTTTCTCATTCATTAAAACAGAAGAGTTCATGTATATTTTTTGCAGTAGAGTAAACAAATAATATATGCTTCTACTACAAGCCAACTAATGCGAATTCTTCCAAAGTAGAGGTCGGAGTTCCCTTAGGCCAAATAAAAAAGTGGAATGAACCCACCGGTTCGTCAGTCCTCAATCTTCTTCAACGTTGTACAAATGAAGACCATTTTGGCATTGGAACTAAACAAGGAACCCAGAAATTCCAAACTAACATAATAAGATTAGTAGTCAAAATGTTTGAATTTCAATTACAACCTTGCTTTTTGGGATAGGGAGTAGGTTTTATTTATTACTCATCCTGCGTTAATGTTTAGGAAACTATAAGGAGAACAATTACAGTACAACATAATTGAATTCTCAAGAAATGGAAATTAGACACCTATTAGTATAAATCTTACACAATCTCACTAGTCTAATCGTTTCTTTTTGTAAGATGATAAACTGATACATAAAAAATACTATAAACTATATAATTATGGTTAACTAAACTAAAATTCTACGACTGTTCCTTCCTTACTCCCTTGAATATAAATTTCTATGTCTCATTGGAAATAAATTTTGATATACATTATACATCCATAATATAAAAGTAATAATAAATTCTTTAGATGATAAAAAATATTTTCCTGTGCTTTTTCAAACTCTTACCATGTGATGTAAGGTTTATAATAAAATGATGTACCCATTGTACTTAATTAAATTAATTTTTGTAAAACCCTGATTTTGTCTACTACAAAGAGATCTACTAAAATTGGTAACATTTTTTGGAGTAGGCATGCTCGCTTGTATGCTCAAATCCAAATTACACAACAAAACAACACATCATTGTTACTTAAGTTGTGCGATCACAAACAAATGCATCTTCGAATTAAAATCTAAGTAAACACAATTAACTAAACCCATGCCACGTCAGTAAAGATTGGTTGGGATTTCCTTAAAAGAGAGTTCAGGACTCATAAAATCTTGTTGTAACAATAAACTAGTGATTTCTGATCGTAGACTGTCCTCCTTCTTGAATGGTATAGCATATTCACTTGGATACATTTCTCCATTACCGTAACTAGATAAATGAAAATCAAAACAGTTAGAAACAAACAAGAATAACAATAATAAAGTAAACTTACTTGTATGAGTAGTCTGAGAAATTATCACTAAATCCAATGCCGTTTCCCCATTGACACAGTTGAGGATCTTCGGATATTTCTGAACTTTGGCTCTCAGTACAAAATGTATCAGATGAGTCTTCTGCAGCAGCAAATGTTGTTTTATACATCCGTTTTGGATCCGTTTCATGATAATCATGTAGTTTAGCTTCGTGACGTTGTACGGAAAATTTGGTCGTAAAGACCCTTTGGCAAAAATTGCATTGAAAGTTTACCTGTTTGACTGGAAGTTTTTTGGTCTCAGAAACTGAAGGTGATGGTTGAGGAGAATTGTTTGGTTGGAATTTGATGTGTTGAGGTTTGATTCCAGAACCAAAAGCTCCAGGATTTGAGCTTACAATTTTGTCATTAGGGGTTATGGTTAAGTCTTCTTTTCTTTTCTTGGAAATAACTGGAGTATGAGGTGTAGTTTTCGTATATTGTGGAATGGTGCAGGAGTAATATTCCAATGGTTTTGCTGCTTTGTGATTTCTAATGATGTGATTAAGTACTGACTGCTTCAATGAATAAGTTTTGTTGCAAAGAATGCATCTGTGGGGCTCTACCCCATAATGAGTGTGCATATGTTCACGTAGACTGAAATTTCATAATATTTGGATGAATAATTTATCTCAAGTAGAAAGTAAGTAAGGAGTATAAATGGATAATAAGAATTACCTCTCCACGTTAGCATACACGTGTTTACAAAGTTCACATTGACGTTGATCTTTAGTTATATGAGTCTTGATGTGGACAAGTAGCTCTGGAAGTGGCATTTCAGCGCCACAAGTCTTGCAAGCTCTATAATGTTTATACATTTAAGTTAGAATTAATAAAAAAAACATGATTACTTATAATCAAAACTAACCTTATCACATCTGAGCTTATTTCTACTCCATTGCTAGTATTATTCTTTTTTCTCTTGGGTTTGGAATACATGGGTTCTGGTATCCTTTTACCAAAGGTATTACTTGCCAATGTTTGCCTTTCTTGTCTCCGATGCGAAGATTCGTGAATTTTACACTGCCTCGGCTTATGGAATCTTTTGTCACAATAGCCACATTTAAATGGACGTACAGATTTGGACTGATCACTGGAACTTCTGGAACTATCGAGGTCTTCCTCTTCCTCTTCATCAACCTCACTTGGCTCAATATCCTCACGACCTGTATGATTAAATTCAAAATGTAGTTGAATGAAATTTGGCTTCGGGTTTCCCTTGCATGAATTTTCCCAATAAATCACGTACCATAATGAATCAACATTATATGATCCACAACATCACGTTGACTTCCAGCTTCAAAATCACATAATGAACATTCTAGTTGATCAAACTGTAAATGTGTTGCTACATGGACCCTTAAATCTGTACCCAAAACCCCCTCCCCACAAACTTGGCAGGTATCCTGATTGTCTCTAAAATAACAAAAGAAATTAAATATTACGATTGTTTCAACATAACGAAGCTAATATAACGTTTTTAGCTTACCCATATCCAGTACTACTGGAGGCTTTACTAATTTCTTCTTCTAATGGAATGTTACTTATATGAGTTTCCATTTCCTGAAAATCAGTGGAGCAATCATCCATCCGAGTTAGCTCTGGCATTTCAGGAGAAGATGGACTTTCGTAACAATGTGTATTGAGATGAGATCTCAAGCGTTTTTTAGAGAAAAATATTCTATTACAAGTTTTACAGGTATGCTTGAGTGCCCAGTTACGTTTTGAATGATTTTTCTTCTTTCTTCTGTGAAAAGTTGATCCTAGGCGATGACTAGCTACAAAATTAACTCCACCATTACTACTGGACCCTTTGTATGAAAAAACACTATTTGTTTTGTGGACGTTTCTATTTCCGTTCGAGGTTACTAAATTATTATTTAGCTTAGGTTGATGAGAATCACTATTTGAAAAAGTTTCTTCTAATTGGACTCCAGGATGTTCAGATTTCAAATGAATGTAGAACTTATCTAAAGTTGTATCCCTTGCACAAACTGGACAGTACTTCTTTATCCTGTCAAACAAAAGTAAATAATTAGTAAATCATGATCAATTCTTAGAATTCTGCAACGTAAGGCTAAGATTTGACTAATAAATTTCAAATGATCTGATTCTGTCTGAGGGGACGAATACGAAAAATATAAAGGTCATTAGCCTAAAGCAAGGCAAAGGCCTACTTTACCAATACAACTGAATTTAATATGTAGTGTAATTTAACGATTCGCGAATAGTTTAAAATTAAATAGACAATTAAAAAAATCAACTTACTAAACGAAATGTAGTAGAATAGAAGCTACGGAGTAGGGAATATTAGGGATCTAGTGATTTTCGGATTTTGATTTTTTTTTATACCGGAGAAAAGAGTCTACTAGACTTCAAAACTAAAGTACTTACTTATGTGTAGAAAACGAAAGTTAATGAAATAGATTAGCCAGCTGGCTTGGCTGGTCCTACTTAATTTTTTGTAATTACTTTAAATAGTTTATAGTAGTTGTAGTTGATTTATGTTAATCATAATCGCAATCTAACTGTAAATGTGATGTAAAATGTAAAGTAAATGGGAGTTGGTGGATGGAGTTGAGCAGGGGTTTAGTTTTAGGTTTAACAATGACTTTTGTAATATGCTTTACGTATTACCACCAGAGTACCAATACCAAAGCACCAGAGAAATTTGCTCTGGGCGTCTCTTAAGTATGCCTATCTATGCTCATGGTGCTCCATTGCCACTATTGTATTGTATTGCAGCACTGCACTGCAGCGAGCGATTGCACTGTTAGCTACTGCTGCACAGCAACTCTTACAAATATTTTATACAAATACAGCAGCAAACTCACTGTCACTACAATGAAAAATTGTCTACTTTTTTGTCATGTTATGTATGTAAAAATAGCATTATTAGAGGGGAACTGGGACTATGAATATTCCGCGTAATGCTGTGAATAACTAGTGCTTGTGTTATGTAATTGTACGAAAATGATTTACGATTTTACCTACCTGGTCCCAATATCAATTAATTTAATCCCAACTAATTTCTGACTAACCAAGTTCCTTTGCCACTCTTGAGAATGCTCTCTTTGTTGATGGAAGCGTAGGATACTCTTGGAACTAAAAACTCTTGAACAATGGTTGCAGGGGTATGGACAAGGGACTGAGTTTTGTGTGGAATAATTAATTTCCAACGTTCTGGCTGGATGGGTTGGAGTTGGGGCTAGTAATTGGAATTGTAATGGTCCGTCAATAACGGTAGCGGTGGTTCTGGAAAGTGGTTGTGGTTTTGGTAGTACTATATTTTCATCATAGGGAGCCATGAACCACTATAAAGTGAAACACGTGAACTCGTTTCTTTCCGATGGAATAATAAAAATAATGTTGCCACAACTAGTTGAGGTTGTAGTTGTAGCTATTGCTATACTTTTGCTAGTTTTTGTTGTAGCTGTAGGTGCTGAAGTTGATGATGATGATGAAATGAAGGTTGAATTAGGAATTATTATAAGAACTATAACTTCTATAAGTTGTACCACTTGGACTTCTTCGCTCTGAGGAGTCCATGTCCATGTCCATAACGATGTCTGTAATAAACTTAATCTCTTCATTCGTTATGTTATGTTCAGTTCAACAATGTCTTCACACACATTCCTGGAGAAAGAAAAAACTGTTTATCGTAAAAAATTTGAGTCGACACTCGACAGGTTATTTGGATGGTTACTTTCACTTTGAGAGAAATTTTGGTTTGGAGAAACTTTACTCTGTCTAATTCTAATATGCTCTTGCCTCTTAGAGTCTGGTTTCGGTTTGTATTTCTTGGATATTTGTCGGTGGATTCGTGGATGGAATGGAAGAGAAAATGTATGTAGCAAAGGCAAGAAGTCCATAACTAAGTGAAAGTAGGGATGCTTACAAGGATGCACTTTCTCCGGCTTCCGAAGGTTTTTGTTTCCAATAATCTCGACATCCGAATTTCCGAATCCAATGCAGCCTAGATAATGAGAATGACTGAACTAAACTCTAGAACACACTATGACTATACTATTGACTATTCCAACTCAACTTTTAGGTTTTTTAGATCTTTCTAGTTCAAGTCTTCTAGCAAGTAAAGTAAAACCCTTACTTCAAGTTTTAGAGAGATTGCTATGAGTGAACCTTTCCTATTTTTCTGATTCTAGACTTATAACTATAAGCATAGTACACTTACACTATGCATCCTGTTATTGATCTAATTGTATCCACAGACCAAAGTAAAAGTACTGAACTGACTTGAGCATAGATAGAAATATGTAGAACTGTGCTGTGTAGCAGCAGTCCTGCAAAAAACATGAACATGACTGACTGTGACTACAAAACCTATAGATTTCTATGGCTCAGCTCAATTAGATCAGATCCTTACACGGCGTTTTGTTGACTCGTTGCTTATAAATGTGGAATAAAACCCATCTATTCATTCAATATTTGTAATTTTGTAAGTAGAGAGCAGAGGAGAGAGACCCTTATAATATCGATTAAAGGCTCCGCGTTGGTGTAGTACGGTTGGTTCCGTTTTATAATATTTGGCAGCTGCAATGAAAGGATCGGATGGATCATGGTTCATGGATCTCTGTTTGTAATGTTGTCTAGTATTGTATTATCGACATAACTTGCTGAAAGTTTTTATTGTCAGGTCCTACTATGCTGCAAAAGCTAACGAATAAAGCATGACCCTTCAATGTTCCACGAGGAGTCCTTATTTGTACCCTTTTACAATCGATTTGCATATACAGTTTTACTAAAATGTTTGTTAGGTAGGGGAGTGTTCTATTTTGTATTATTTTTATGAGAACCCTTCAGGCCCGACGATTTTAAATTCCACGGTATATTTATTTTGAATTTGAATGAATTTTTAAAATTATTTCAAATGTTCCATATTTAAATATACCTTGATTTGATGGACGCAAATACGTCTTATATCAGTACAAAACTAGTAGATACAAAAATAACACGATTGTTTTGGTTTTGTATGTTATATTCGAATCCGAACACAAAAATTTCATTTTGAGTTTTAAATAATTTATGATTCATTTCATTACATTAAGAACTAGTTCATATATTTTGTTTATATTTTTCAAAACATCAAGCAGGTCAAAATCAGTTTATGTCAACAACATAACATAACCGTTTGTCAATATGCAGGAGCAGGGCGTAACAAACTACTAAAATATGGAGTAGTTTATAGGATTGGCAATTTTGAGTTGGAAAATTTAGCAATTTGTAACTTCCCTTTACTCGAGGAGGATGGAGAAAGCATTCGCAGATGAATTAGAATGATTTGATTGCTATTGCTCGGTTATACTTTATGCACGTACAATGTACCATCAAGATCAACCAAGCCCAAAAACAGCAACAAAACAACTAACGCTAACTATCTCAGCAATAAGCTTTTTCCTCTTTCTTTCAATTCTTTTAATTTGATGTGTTTATGATTCTCCAATCTTACTTACCATCAGCAGAAGATTCAGATTCAGAACAAGAATCTTGGTTGAATAAACGGTATCCAGCACACATTTATATAAGTATGTACATAACATTATTGTTTTCCTCTTGGTTACTTAAATTCAAAAAATTTCTATGAAAAGAGAATTCAATAATAAAAACAGGATTTTGTAACCAAATTCCACTTGTACTACATTTAACATTATTATTGTTTCTCACATTGGAGATGGATCAGATCAGAAATTGTGTAGGAAGTTGATGTCGACATTTTTTTTATTCTTCATTCGGATATATTATAATATTTAAAAGGATCAACAACATGCCAATTCGGTTGAATTTTTATTTGGATATCTAGTGCAAAACTATTAACCATAGACCATAACCATAGCTCTAATGCAGTTCAGTTCAATTGATCGACCTTGATGAACTTATAGTTTTAGCTACTCCTCTTCTTTTAGTCTTTTTCTGTCTTTGATGCATGAGGATGAAATGCATCCCGACTACGGCATACCAAAGAACTTGATTTGTAAATATAAATGAAGGAATCTAACAAGAGCATAAGATTAAATAAATGCTCCTTTCCTATTAAGATGATTAGAGTTTATTATGATTAAAATGCGTATGTCTATTTATGAGACACCAAATACTCCAAATTCATCCACATTTACATTACCACATAGACGACATTAAATCATTCAGTGATCCCATGTTAAAATATGTTTCGCCTATAATATGTAAATGGAAAGTTTCAAAAACACAATTTCTGTGTTACACAAAACAAAACTTACAAAAGCTCTATAAAATTTAGAATCTTTAAGTTAAGTTGAAGATCCGGCCATAGTTTATTCCCATGAGTTAGAAAAAAGTTAAGAACCTTTCTTCCTCCTTATAATCTATACCAAAAACAAAATTCATCTTTTGGAATTTATCACGTTTTGACGACGGACAACTTCTTGTGTTTCGCTAATGTGCATATAGACACAAAGTTTCGAAAAACAAGAGCTTAGATATGCATCAGCAGGATCAAAAAGCAAACTAAAGGAAAACATGATTAACAATGCATACGTGTATTTATACCAAGTATTGAATTTGATAAATATTTAATCAGACGAACCCAAAACTTACTAAACTTGTATTGGAATTATTGTTTTTCATACTTGTTTAGCTCAATTATTTTATTTCTATATTATTTTTGACTCATCATTAGTATAAAATAGGACTGAAATACTGTACCTTTTATTTTATTTTTGAGTACAGTTCATTGTATCTGAGTTTTGCCTAAATATAATATCCTAAATAATTAAATTGACAATGCAATTTGAAATCTAGGAAGCACAGACAGTTTCTTATATAACTCATTATATAATTTGTTATATAATTTGATTATCAACATCATTTTTGCCTGGGTTGCTTTGCTAGAAAATATTGCATTGTCCATTCGAGCTTCGACAACAACTCCCTGGATTTAATTACCCTAACTAAAACTATGTATAAAATCCCACTAAACTAGCTTCAATACTTACGAATATCTAAGGTTCAAACTCATACCTTAATAATAACATCTTGTTGAATTTGTTATTACTACTAGATAACAACTTTGGCAAAAATAGCCTTACATATTTATTTATGTAAATTGTACCTTTTACTCAACATAAGAAGATTAAATTCAATTATAAATGCCATCGTTTTACTCACATGTCCAATACACACAATACATATATACAACAAGTACAATAAAACAAAAATAATAATTATCATTTCTTTTTCCATTATAAAAATTGATGACTCAAGTGATAGTTGGAAGCGGTTTTCTAAATGTCACTACCCTGCTAATTGATACGTTTTAAACCCGCTTACCGTTAATTTACTATAAATTATAACTTAATTAAAATGCACCAAAATAAATAATATGTTGTTATAATCAATAATAATAATAACTATTTGTTGTAACTTCGAACACTGGTTACTTTCAACGGGTATTATTTGTTCTCAAACTTTTATTTGAGGTTATTATAAGTAGTAGAGTTAGAAATTATCCTTCGCCTTACAAACTAAAAAGTTTGATAAATTAAAATTAAATGAAGGTACATAAATTCAATTCATAAAACTTAATTTATAAGAATATAAATATCTCAACAATGTTCTACAATAAGCCCTAAATATTGTCTTAACTAATAACGCAAGTTTTCTTGGATAAATGCACCAATAATTTAACCTCCACTGCAAATATCCTGGTATACTGATTATGAGGGGTTTGACCATTTAAATATGCAATGTATCAAAACTAACAAATTTTATTTTACGCAAATCACACATATTTCAAAAATTGTTAACCCTACTCTTACTTTTAGTAAGATTAATTGGCGTTTAATGTACTAAAGCACTGAATCGCTGACTTGAGAAGTTCAAGGATATTGCTGGAGAAAAGTTTGTATAATGACTTAGTTATTGAGTGATTTAGTACTTGTAGCAAAACAATCAAAAGATTATTACTCAACGTTAAGGTATTAATTATAGCCACTTTGGAGATTATTAGCATACGAAAAACATTAATGAACGTAATATATGAATCTGTTTCCAACTGACATTTCAACTACTCCCTATTATCACGTAATTATGAATGAATTGAACAAAATAAATAATTTTCTAAAAAACCCGAAAAAATTGTACTTAGTTATTACTTATTTGTTTTTCTTTTGTTTAAAGCTATTTGACATCCCGTATAAAAAGGAAGGCTCCCATGTAATGATTGCTCTTGTCTAAATTAGTAGTGGTTTCGTTATTATCAGTCCTGATAAAGACTTATTAACAACTTTGCTTAAAGTCAACATTTTCCTGAGCAGGAACAGGAAGAGAAATAGGAATAGTGACATTGCAAATTTCTTATATTGTCATCTAGGTATTACACTTTCTTGAACAGATTTTCATATAATTATGCTAGTACGTTAAGTAATAGTCTTTAGTATTATTGGATTCTATTTTTTATACTAAATTTAAAATTTAATGATTGGCTTTTCAAACTAGGAAAAGTTACTGTTAAAGCATAGCACTATGTTTCACTGACTCGATTAATATTTGTCGTTGAGTTGAGTTCGTATTTTTTGTGTTTGAACAAGTTAATCAACAATTATTTTTTAAGCTAAAAATCCGATGTTTAAATAGTTAGTTATTTTTTTGAGGCTTAGATTACTTTTGCATAGGTAAAACTTAAGGGTTCCAATTTTGAATTTGTTTCTTCCATTCCATTGGATTGAAAGAGCATTTTATGTTCGTTCACTCAAAACCCCCCACAACATAACATGAATTTCTTGCGTTCTAATTTATTCCATTATTAATCATTTTTTTTAGCTAAGGTTTAATCGGGTTCACTTATCTTTTCTTATGATGAAATGCTGCATTTGCATGCACCTTCATATGTTGCCGTAAGTGACCGCGGAGTCTAAATGACATTTGACAAATCGGACATTTGTCCGTATGAACTAATTCATGACTCTTCCGCTCACTCGTAGTTACAAAACGTTGGTCACAAAAATGACACTGATGAGCCCGAATTTTGGTATGTAAGTACATGGTATGAACTCTTAATGAATTCTTTGCAGCAAATGCTTTTTCACAAAATGAACATTTGTAAGGTTTGAGTCCTGTATGTGTATTCATATGTTCACGGAGATGATGTTTGGTTGGAGCTTCATAATTGCAAATTTCACATCTTCTTGGACCCATATGATTTCTCATATGCTGTATTAAATCCGCTTGTAATACTTCTTCTCCACACGTTCTACATTTCTCTTTGATGCTATAGAAAAAACAAATAAAGAAAAATCCAATGAGTGATTGTGATGCATCAAAAAAATATTTGCAAAAATTGTTGTAAACAATCTCATTTTGATGATGAGTAATAATTAATTAGGCATTATTAATACCTGTATGATGCAGCTGTTATCGTTGCATCTGGATATGACCCAATTACTGGTTTTTGGTCTGGAGGTGGTTCTAAAGTCTGAAAATGTGAATGTTGAGGTAATGTTGCACCAGGAGGTATTGGTGATTGGGAAATCGGATGTCCATTTGTACCAATTTCAATGAGACCACTTTTTGTTGTATTTAATCTGCCATTATGAAGTTCTCTATAATAAAAGTAAAGATCATAATAAAAATAGCATTAAGATTAAAGTCTCCAATTGATCTTCTAATCATCAAGAAAAATAATTTTGGCGACTATAAGTTATTGATGCCGTGTACGTGACCTTCGCAACGTTCATGATGGAAAAATGTATGAAATGTATGCGTTTTATAATGGTTGTTACATTAAATCGACTACGACATATATGATATCAATAAAGCAAGGTTTGAACTCATCTGAGAAAAACAAAATAACAAACAAACTTGTTCACAATAAACAACATCGTCCTCTTATACAACAATCCACATCCACTAAATTAACTTTAAAACTAACTGATTGTGATTGGGTGAGATTGTTGCAATAAAATAAACTTTGCTATGAGCATAATTTTCTCTCTTATTGTTTTAGCTTTATCGATGCATAAGGTTAAGATGCGTCTTTTTATGTTTTTAAATAAATAAAGCTAAAACTTACGTTGATGGGAAAGTAATCCTTGTTTCAGGGTTCCAAGTAGGCCCTTCTGTAAAATGGACTGGGTGTGGGTAAGGGTAGAGGAACATTGTATTATTATTATTTAATCCCAATGTTACTTGAAGTTGAAACAGTTCCTTCTTCTCCTCCGCTATTCTGACTCCGAATTGATTTCAGTTCAATCAAAAATCAAACAAGAGAGTTTAACTTCCTCCAAAAGGATTCAATTCAAGATTAGTATGATTATAAGTATTTATTATGATTTTTTATGTGTTTGTCTTCTTGTCTTAGGTTATGGAGAAACTGGAATTTGATTTCTTGTTCTGTTGTAGCTGTATATGTGAGGAGTTGTGGAATCTTGAGAACCTGGAGAAGTTACAAAGATAATCCAATTGATAAGCAGTAGTAGCAAGAAGATTTAAGGAGTTTTTTTTATACCATAATAATATTAAAGAAGATTGTTGTATAATATTGTAAAGAAAAGTAGTGCGGACTGCGGAGCAGCGGACGATTGCACGGTTGTAGCAGGCTTCTTGCTTTATTTTATATTTTTATGTTTTTAAGAACTTAATGAATTTATCTACATTTAAAAAATTGTTAAAAGGAGCTAGTACAGCTAGCTAAATCGAGAGAGTGTATGGATTTATATTAATATTTTGTTGTAGAGTGAAGTGAGCAATTGGAATTGGAATCTATTATAGTTATAGAATATTAGAAATATGTATGTATACAAACACACAATGTTATGTTATGATGATGTGATGTATTTATTAACAAACTTCGTTCCTACTTTTAAAAAGAAGAATAACAAAACAAGAAGATCTAACTGAAATTACGTAGATATGGACTATGGAGAAAAACAAATATTACCCACAAATCTACAATACGAATACAAAACACCAGGTTTTTAGTTCCAATTCCAATCTATATAATATGAATATGGTTGGTGGTGGTAAATGGTAATCGTAATGGAAAAGAAATAGTTCTAGCTGCTAGAATCTAGCGACTCCTCAAAACGCTGTTTTTGTATTATTTGTACTATTAGTCCAGGCACCTACTTCGTTTCACACTATTAGTACTATATGTATAGTACTACTATTTCTTCTATAGTCGCTCGGATTCTAGTGCATTTTCTAATACTAGTTCCCTGACTTCTATATCTATCTTCTATGTATAGAATCGAATCGGACCAAAAAAAATAATTCTACCAAGAAGATCAGAGAATAGAATTTTACAAGAACTCGTCACGACGAAGTATTTCTCTACACCACTACTCACTCACTACTATTTTCTATAACCTCTTGTCTTATGTACGTTTATAAAAAATTGTTGATGTTCTTTTATTATTTTTTCCACTATGCAATCGCATTCGCAATAGCAAAAATCCAAATCGAATCGAAATTCTGAGTTAGTCAGACACACACATTCACTCGATCGCTCGCACTCACACACACACTCTTCTGATCTGAAGAGTTCTATAAAGTAATTCTGCTTTTCCCTTATTACTTGCTTGCCTCAACAATAACAACGGCGAGGACTAATCAACAATTGTATTCGTAATTATAATCAACTTCGGTTCAATTTATTGCCAACTGAAACTGAGGACTGAGCTCAATAATGACAATGACTGACTGGATATGGACATGGTCTCTTTTTATTAAATGCGAAGCATTATATAATCTTCTTAATCTTTCGTATTGTTGAAATTGATCTGTGCGTATCCGTAACCACCAAAATCAAAAGGGAACTCCAATTCCAGGGATCCATCTAACAAGACATCGCCATTGTCATATGCCATACCCATTACCCCTTTTCCCGATAGACCTTTATTTCCTTGCTTGCTTTCCCTCCAACTTAGTAATTGCATCCCACCCTTACTTTTGCCGACCCACCCCCTAACTCCCGACCCCATCCGAATTCAGTTCTATCTAACTACCCCACCCACTAATACCATACCACCGGTAACAAAACCATGAGAAAAACTTTCCATTCCACTTCATTCATCCCGTACGCGATAATAATGCAATGCTCCTAGTTCTAGCTCAGGGTGCAGATGCTATGCGTGCTAATCCTACGGTTCCGTATTATTAATCCGTTTCTAGTATACCAAATAAATAGCTACTATTTCACTTCTCCTATCGGCATAAGGAAGCTTAAATGAAATGAATGGGGATCTTTCCACTCCACGATTAGACATAAACATCTTTTTTTCCTAATCACTTAATTGGGATTGTTTTTTTATCCACTTGTGCTGGTTAGGTTTTTTTTTTGTTTTTTTTATTCTTTTGTTTGTGTGACTCATTTTTAGGGAATTTGTTGTGTGGAGCTATGCTCTGGCACAGTGGGTTGGGTGTGAGGCTTGGTTTATAATAGTTCCCCAGAGAAGAGGATGCTAGGATAGTCCACGTGGTCATCCTATTTCATGACTATGAGTATGACCTCGGAACTATTCCATTTCAAACAGTAATCATCATCATAATGAGCAAAATTTTGGAACATTATTTTTATCCTAATCCATTTATATTTTAAAACGCACCAGCTCATCATCACTGTTCTTCTGGAGGAATATGGATGGATCGGTTTCAGCAGTGACAAAGATTTTTTGGTAAAGAAAAGGAGTCGTCATCGCCGTTTTAACTTCTACTTTACTTTTTGGCTTCGGCCCGGACGACGGACTTCGAACCGTCGAACCCCTTCTAAAACCTCTCGGAATAATAATAACACCCAAAATATTTGAAACCTAAGAATCTAAACCTAACCCATGCGCGATTATATATTATTGTTAGTACATTTAATGCTTTAACTGCTGGCTAGAAAACAAAGTGATAGAAAATAGAAGAAAAGGAAGAAGATAAATTCTATGGATCATTTCTAGATTTCATGATGGGCTCTCTTTGTTTCTTACTATTCTATTCTATTACTAGAGTAATTTCTAACCTTCCAAAGGTAAAATCCTGCTCTCCAGTCTCCTCGAGATTTACTCAAGAGTATTCGGAACAAGAGATGATGATAAAATGATGAATGACTCGTCAAATTGATGAGACAAAGTTGTTGCATAAGGCCAAATAATATAAACCGAAGCCTTTGTATTCTGAGTTATGAAAGCGTCCATTAAACTAAAAACAAGTTAACCTGGAAAACTAAAAACTTTAATACAATAGTCAATAAGGATTTTTTTTAACGATTAATAAGCTGCTAAGTAGTGTGAAACACTGATACATATATTAATATGTCATATTCAAAAAAATATTAGCAAATAAGCTAATGGAACTTGTTACTTTCTTGTTTTTCTCTGTTTTTCATGTGAATTACCCTAGTTAGCCTGTAGGCATGGAAAGTAATTGAACTATCAGTATCATATTATTATTATGCAGCATCTTGCGAATACTGAAAACCAAGACAAACAAACAAAGTTCGCTGAATTATTGAATTAAAGGAGCAATTGCAATAGCAATAGTAGTAGTAGAAAACTCAGTTTGTTATTGTTTCAATCCATAATTAAATGAAGCAGTACATTAACCGGAATTCATTACACCTGTGCATCCTGCATCTTTTCTTGGTCAAAAACAATTTTATTGGTGCGTTCTACCGTTAATTTGGTTCATATACACACGCGCTAGCTTTCGTTGTGCTACAATCAATCCAAATCTCGAAAAAAAAATAATGTCTGTCTGTACTAATGGCCTTTTCAATCAAAATAAAATTCTTTTGCTTAAACTCTCAGAAAACTTTGACTGCTCCATTCTCAGGATCTATGAAATAAAACAATTATAATTTTGCATCAAAATCCTCTCTATAGAGCAGAATGAATATTATGATGATGCAAAGTATAAAAAAAAAGATGCAGTGCCGAGTGCATGCAATACAATAATATCTGAATTCTGAAAAAGCAAGTTCAAGTTGTTAAAGGCATTTAGCAACGAGAACAAAAACAAAACATTGTTTTTTTTACTTCAAAACCTGTACTGGTATGAATAAAAGTAAATTGTTTGTGATATTTCTGCATAAATAATAACTAGG
>JAQGCY010000196.1:0-23478 GCA_034700645.1 Xenylla mediterranea | reverse complement strand
ATTAGTAGGTAAGATTAAATTAACCTTAACTCGAGAATAAACCATATCGGCTTTGATGTACAAATAAACTCGAACGGAAGTATAAGCTCATTTTAGTTAATTATCTAAACTGAATAAACTGAGATAAATGAAGCGACAGGGTACAATTACTTTTTTTCCCAGTCAGGTAATTCTTTGGGTCCTCTCAAAATCATCTAAAAACAATTGAAAAAGTCAAAGTTTAAAATTGGACTTTAATAAATTTAACGCCAAAACTCATACACATCATCATAAGAGCAGCACCTAGACGTAAACAGTTTCCGTAAAAAAAAAACCCATGAACATCCATTGTTTTGTTTTCGTCTTCGTGCTATTTCCATTTTAGGTCTTAATTTTCTAATTTTTCATGATTTCATACATGTAACTTGATCTGTAAAATTTGAATTTTTCTAATTAGCCAGAGAAGTACCTAATAATATTTCATGCTTGTCAATTTAGGAATAACTGTCAAATGTAGAAATTCTTATTTACTTTGAAATTAAATAAATGGAAATAATTTGTGGGTGAATATTAAAAACAATTATTGCATTGCAGTTATTGAAAAATATGTCAAACTCTTCGCCTTGTTCATATATGATAATCATAATATTTTAAATTGAATATTTTAATTTGATGGGTAGATTTAAAAAATGCAAATTCTATCATAATTTTAAAGATTCTTTCCAAATGTGTCCTTGCTAATTTTGTTTTCAAATTATGAACAGTCAATCTGTTTAAATTTTATTCATAGACTTACTAAATAAAAGTAAAATTTCTATTGGGTCGAGGGCTCATTACAGTTTAATCTTTGATATATCTATATGTGCCAGACATTCAATTGGATATATTTATACCTACTAATTATTTACACAACAAAGAGCTCGGGAAAGGTAAAAATAATGTATAATGTTGTTAAACTTATAATGTAAGTAATTTGAACTGAGCAACATTATGCAAATGCTGGGAATGTGATTCTAACGATAATTATGTTGAGTTGTTATTATTCTGGTCAAACACTACAATTGCATTTCTTATATGCTCTTTTTTGAGAGTTAATTTTAAATAGTTAGATTTTGTAGATTAATAACCAACGAAATGAGAATGGCATACGTAAAATTCTGAACTATGTCAAACAGAATTCTATTACTTTGTAATAAATCTACTGTAAATGTAATAAAAACTAAACTTTTCTTTAAATAATTGAATACCGTTTACCTACATTTATTAAATTGCTAATATTTGAATTACTTTTCAACACTCAACTTTATTTGGCCAAAAAATTTAGAAAAAATCTTTCATACTTTTCGGTTTTGTATTAAACAATATGCAAACATGCATACTTACTTCCTGTAAATTTTTTACACCTGCCAAAATTCTTTTCATATTTTGCATGGTTATATAACATTAGTTTAGTAATTAACACAGTTTCATAACGTTACTCATCTGCAAAAATACTAATTGTACGCAAAATTATTAAAATTGTGTAATTACAAATCATTGGAACAGTACTAAATAATAAATGATCATATAAAATATGTAAAAGAGAAAATGAATATTTGACCAAGCTATAAAAAACAGTGTAAAACTGAAACAAAAACTAATAAAACTTTTTTTTGTACCCTCAACTGACTTGTCTGTCAAAAGATGCATTAACCTTAATTTATTGCAAGTAAAACGAGTCACGGAGTACAAATATAATATCAACAAAAATACAAAGTCTAATTTATATATGTAATGTGACAAAAGCGTGCTTGTACAATAAAATGATGGGTGAGAGAAAGAAACTGGAAAGGTAACAAATTAAATTTATATGTAGTTGTTAGTATCAGAAATGCTAATTTTTATCGAACATACACCTAGTTTTACAAATTAATGTTTTGTGTATAAAATTAGTATGCTCTTGATTCTAACGAAATCGAATTAAAGCACAATATAAAGGTTTCTTTTATATTTATTTATGCTTTACTCTGTTTTTCTGCTGGTATTACAATAAATGCTAGTGAAAGGATACTCTACTGCCTTTCAAATCTATAGCTTACAAACAAATGCAAAATATAGATTTCTACCGAAAATTAAGTTGAGTCTGTTTGCAAATTGCAATAAATAAAAAATTACGTTAATGCTGCCACAAGCTATGAGGATGAATGAAAAAAAATGACGATGCAATCGGAATGCAATCCAATGCAATGCAACATGAATCTCATCTTCTTGTCTCTTTATAATAAATGAATGAATATGAGTAAATCTCACCATAAAAATCACAAAGCTCATCAGGAGAATGAATCTTCTGCATATACTATAAGTTAGCTTATCTTTATTCTATAAAAGGGAGAATTATTATAGAAATGGAAAGGGTGAGACAAAAAGAAGATGTGCATCATATTCATAATAAACGTGATTCACGAGTAAGAGTACTCTTCTAATGCACGTAAAGGTACATTTTAGGAGGTCAGTTAAGTACATTATATTATTATATTCCCAAATGCATTGGGCTTTAAATTCTAAAACCATTCGTAATAATAATTATTGTTACTCTTGTCTCATCCTCACCACTTTGTAATAAGAATTTAGTCAAATTTCCTATATTCCATCAGTTACACAAAAGGATTGAAAAGGAACTGTGAGTGTCCACTTTAGATTTAAAACATAATACGCCAAAGGAATTTGTTTCTGTGTGTTGGAATATATCTAATTTGTGAATTCCATTTCTGGTTTAAAACTTTCAAATGATAAACTGACTATTTAACCGTGCAATATTTGGAAAACGTTAACTTCCACAGTGAGCCAAAGCGACGGAAACAAAGAGAATTTCGTGGATTTTTTCATCAAAGGTTGGTTCATACAATAAATATATAAATGATCCATATTTTTAATCTTAAGCCATTTACCAGCAAAATCATACAGCGGCAAACTAAGGTTCCACGGTGCAAAGAAATACTTTTTTATTTTACGCAGGATGGAATTTGGTAGCGAATTTATTTAATCCCTTTATTCGGTTATCCTTATTAATATATATAAATACAGGTCTTGTTACATAAATTTAAATTTGAGATACATAGAGATAGAACCACATATGAAGAAGTTTGAGTGAAATTGAATACTATCCAAATGAGTTATTATTTAATTGACAAAAAAACTTGTATATTTAAAAGAAAAGTTGATAGATTACTTCACAGGGTATCATCATCTGCATCTTTAGCTTGAGGCTTTTATGTTTTATTTGCTTGTTGTGTTGCTCGTTAGCTTAAGCATAATGGAACAAGTGCAAGGCCGGTGACTTTCCTAATCAAAATCTTAATGTTTCACTAGTTAATTCGGGAGTTACTATGTTTCAATTGTTTACTTATTTAATAGCAAATAGCACAAGGCTTTTATTTTAAAAAATGCAGTAGCAAATAAAAATTAGCATGCGTCTTTCGTATAACATATTTGCATTGATAAAAATCATTTCTTAACAGCTCTTTACGTATTCTCCCTTCTTATAAAATGTTAAACATGAGCATTAATACATTACATTACATCAAAACTCAAACAAAGAATTACGTGATTTAAAGACTCTTCGCCTAAAAAATTTGGGTTTTCGAGGAAAGCATGCAAGATTAAGATTCTTCTATAATACATTGTTTAGTAGCTTAAAATTCATTTGTTCCTTAAAGTTTCTGAACAGTAGGAAATCAGATTTCTCTGATAAATTAACATGCAACGCTGAGGACGACACGCGTAAGAACATATTATTAAATGCTCATTGGTATTTTTAAAATGCTGGTTCATATATGGTGTTACCGACATGTCATTCGAAGTTAGGAATAAAAAATAATATGGTATTTGGAGAGATTTTGGTACCAAAAATAATTCATTTTATTCGAACGACATCCCAACCGTTAAAAACGTCACGCAACGCATTAAGAATTTACTTAAGACTTATTTCAGAACCTGTACTCACTACTCACCAACTAATACTAACACTAAAAGATGAATAAGATTTAAAATTTGAAGCAAATTACTTTTTTACAGTCGATTTCATAGTTTATGAAACTTAAAAATTCTACCATTGAGCTCACAAAAAGAATTATGCGATATTAATTAGAAGTTATATTAAAATTTTTAAATCGAATGCACACTGAGTTCTGGCAGTTAAAAAAAATAATATGTTTTTAGCTACTTTTGTTGCATTAAAAACTTTGGAAAATTATATGCACGATATATTATTTTGGATATAATTACTGATGCTTTATGTAGTAAACTTAAACTTGTGTTCTGAATTTTGTTCATCTTTTCAAGTATTTCACACTTGATGGAACTGCAATTATCATAAACCGCAAATTACTGGCGCATTTGCTTGTAATTAAACTTCATTTTGCTACCTGATCAACTTTTATTACACATTCGCATATTTAATATTTATAGATTAAAAGATGAGTATGGTTTAAATTAGCTTTCGCAATTCTTGGGCTTTTGGTAGAATTGTGGAAAGCAATTTTAGACTGCTTATGAATCGGACACCCCGTTGCCCTTGTCAAAATTATATTCGGCTAATCCAACTAATTAGCCTACCTATAGAAATAATATGTGGCTTCTTTATATCTATGGGCTATCTTGCAATTTTGGTAATAAAAGAAGTCTCAAAAATTACAATTAAGTATTTCTGTAATTTTTATTTTTTTTATTTCATCTTTTGTTCTGATGAGCTTATTGCTAAATTCTTGTGTAAGTTGGCATTGTCAATGGTAAATAATATAAACCTCCATAAATATTGGTTTTCAATTAATTACTTGTCACTGTCTTCTTTTATTTTTTGAAATGCACTACCTGCCTGAATAGTCTATCTCTATATGAAAAATTACTTGGAGCACTTTGAAACTGTTAATAATAAGGATGTTCTACACTAAAAGAATAAAGGAACACATAAATTGACTCAGGCTACAAATCTTTTTAGTTCTCTTCTTCTTCACCATTGGTATTAATCATTCATAATCCCAACATAGAGAAGGAAGCAGTAATCATTACACTGTTTTCTTTTCTATTCAGACGTCAAATTTTTTCAGCTTTATTTTGCTTTATGATAGCACTATCACATTTATGTATTTATATAATGCAATCAAAATCTTAATTACTATAAGTAACACCTCAACAAAATCCTAAATTCGTAGAAACCAAGCAGTCTTGACCACTGCAGTAGAAACTAGGTATGTAAGATTCATTTGTTCCTTTAACTAATTTAGATTGTTTTTAACAATATTTTGACTCAAAATAACAAAATGTATTTTTGTTGATTGAATTATTTGCAATCGCAATACTTAAAAGCGAACAATTTTCCAATACCTAAAGTATCTAACGGCGTCTGCCGCTGTGGTAGAAAGAGACAATTTTAGTTTAATTAGCACATAGGTCCACCGGTACCCATTTGCATAAGAAAAAGGAACCTCTGTAAAGCTATTGTCGAAATAAGGTAGATAATCAGTTCCTCAAAATTGGTATTGGGATCTTTATGGTCAAAGGTAAATTATTTATAATGTCACTCCCCAAAATATGTCACACAAGTTAGAAACAATGAGTTTGTTTTGTTCTTTAACATTAACATAAGGGTTTGTTGTCAGTGAATCTTTAAATCAATGAATAAATTCTATTAAATAATAACTTATTTTCGATCAATTATGTGGGTTGTAATTATTAGTATTACGAAACAGGAAAAGGATGTGATCCAAGCCAATTGAATAGATCTTTTTACCTGATGCTTGTTTGAATGTCATCAAAAGCTAATTAATGGCACATGAACCAACCTATTACTTGAGAATTCTTCACATTTAACAGACGTAAATGATAAAATCTTGAACTCGATTTATAATTCAAAATGAAATAGATATGAGAGAAATGCATTCTTGAGCTTCACATTATCATAAATACCAAACTACGTTATAATTTTGATATTCTTATTCCTAAACCTTGGCTTATTAGCCTTTATGAACCCAAATGAAAGATATTTAAGATGTAATTTGGTCCCATCAAATTCCTTCTTAAGGTCACTTGGAGTTTACGAGGTTTTGATTTCATCAAATCTAATTCTATTCCAAATTCGTGACAACATTGTTCTTGATTCAAAAATTTCAATTAGGTTCTAGTTTTGTACTTCTATTTGCATTACGTTTTGTTTCAAGCCCTTTGAGAATTTGGGTACCATTTAGATCATTTACCCAATAATTATATGTACATCCAGTAGAATTGATGTCTTATTTGTCTTCATATAATATGTTCAAGATAATTATAAACTACTTTCAGAAGGAAGAAGTTTTTTCCAGAAAACCAATTTAAGATTAGATTTTCAATTAGAGTTTTAGACCCAGGGACATTGTACATAATGGCAATTGTAAAGTAATTATTTTAATTCAATGCCTCTGTTTGTCTGTTTAATAACACAGTTAAATCAATTGACATATTTTTTGAAATAACAATGTAACTAGGAGTTCTACATTGAAATGACTAGTTTTGGATTTCCATGCATCCTAATTGCTAGTTTTGAAAGCTTATTTTCCTATGAATTAAAATAGTGTTTAATTCATCCAATAATGATTAGTTCCCAATAACAATGTTCAGATTGTAAGATAAATTGAAGGATAAAAGCTCAACAGGTCATGCTGCATCATCATTACAGAACGATCTTTAGGCAGAAGAACAAGAAGTTAAAATGAATGCTTTTTATGGGACACATTACATCCATTTATTAATCATTGCGAAATAATAAACACACGGCAAATCCTGAAGGGATTGATTCAACAGTTCAATATCATTGCTTGCTTACTTGAACGTTTACTTGATCAAGTACCTGTTACGTAAATAATAGTCTCAATTAACCATAAACGCATGACTATCTGCATATTTTGCTTATAAAATTCAAAACTCAATGGTTAAATTAGATAGGTTCACAAGATTCTTTGAAATTTTTATTTTTCTAATGTATGTAATTTTTTTATTTTATTTGTAAATGTAATAAAAAATTCATGATGACATTAACCTGGTAATCTTGTCAAAAAACGAGCATTTTTTATAATTTCGACGCGTGTAACAGTGTCAGAAAAGAAACAAATAATTATAGCTTTATGTTTCTACTCAATCTTTTCACATTTATATTCAATATTCATATAACCGAAATTTTTTTGTTTATTTTATAAAAGTTTTATAAAACAACATAAATAAAGGTAAGGGTTCGATCGGCAGCAAAACATTAAAACAACAAAAGTTCTTTAAACATGAATTCTTCTGAAAGGCTTTCACATTGAAATTTGGATTTCTTTATTATTATTCATTGTATATAATGCTTTAAGTCCCAACAACTCAAAAAGGGTAGAGATTAACCGTATTTTCTGACATTAAACAATAAACATATTTATATTAATTAAACATTTTTTGTTTTTTTTTTGCTAAGAAATATCTCGAAACGTCAAAGTTTTTGGGGTAACAAATTCGCTTTATTGCAAATAGAAATAAACAAGCTCGTGTTAGATTATGAAATACGAATAAATTTAAATAAATAATTAATCATTTTGGTTATCAAGTAATTATTACAAACACGTTCGAACAATTAATTTGTTAAATATTTGAAACAAGTGTGCCAAGAAAACGATTCGAGTTGTCGTTACAAAACATCTTCTGTTGTAAATTATAAATTTCTGGATTCTACTCTAACTTATTCTAATTATTTACGATTAAGAAATTTAAGTTTTAAAATTTCTTTAATACTGCTGACTGATTTAATGTCAACTGACATTGTTGATACTTGTGGCGAACATCTGTAATTATTTTGCTTTAAAATAGGAAGTAAAATTATTGATTTGTGTTAAAATTAACACTTCTTCAATATAAAAGTAATTAAGCATATATTTTATTTTTTCAACCATTATTTTCTATTGAGTAACACAAAGAGACACTACATTTTCGACTACTTGTCTGAAACATTGAATACCATGTTCATTAATTTTATTCGCTTTTGGTGAGTAAAACTATACAAAAGGAACAATAGATATCATTAATGGCCCTTATTTAAATGCCCATTGATTTCTAAAAACGCTAAGAGCCCTATCTTTCTCTACTCCACTGAAATATGAATGATCAATCTTTAACAATAATAAATGAAAGAATGCATTATTTACTAAAAAGAGCTTTTAAATATTAAGTGCTATGCAGTTCGTGGTAATAGTGCTACTAAAAATTAAAGTATCCCTATAAAGCTGACATGTTCATTCATATGTCATAGATTCAACATAGTTTCAATCTTTTGTAAAAGCAAATGTTTCCAAGTGTTGAGGGTTGTAAAACGATATTTACATAAAAATTTGTTGTTGTTCGAAGAAATTAAGTCGAACTGAAAAAATCTTTTGTTCTTATACAATACGTTTTCACTTTAACCTTCTAAATACTACTTAGGCATTCCTACTTTATTATTTTGTTTGTTAAGCTTTCCAGGCATCTCCGAAGGACCTTTAGATAATTATTAATACGCCAATAAAATTCCTTTGATTTGGAGAACTTTAGTTTTGGAGCAAAGTTGATTTTGAGGTTTGGGTTTACACGGATGCATTTGCATTATTTGCATGCTCCTCAGGTTTTGGTCTATTAATAAATTATCATCAACAGAAATACTTGCATTTACTTTGTTTTGTAATCAAGTAAATCTTGTGATAACATTTTATGTGCATTTCCTCTGCCCATTAAGAACTTTTAGTTAAGAACACACCTATCCTGTACTTTTAAATAAATTTTGGTGTTTTAGTAAGAATGTCACGATATATATAAGTTTCGAGTCACGACTAAACAAAGACTGAATAACGAAACCCAAATGTATATATCGATGTATCCTTATATTTATTAACTATATTATAATCATATTAACTGGCTTTTGTGGATATTTGATTGTTTTTCCTTAGTCACAGGATGTCTTGTAAAATTAATTTGGTTTGATTCATGATATAATAAGAAATTAACTGTTTCAATTATACGATAATTATTTAGAAAAAAAAATATATTGATTTGAAATTAACATTTCGGAAATATTTATGAATTTTGCAACTACAATCAGGTTAACTAATTCATTATTGTGGTCCTAGAAGAAAACATCTTTCCAAACAGTGAACATTCTTCAACTAAAAGGTATAATACACAAAACATAAAGCAAATCATCGACCGGGCGTTTAACTTTCATTTTTCCTAATTACTATTAAATAAGTAGCTATATACTGTATACTGATCAATGACCTAAAGACTTATTAGCATAATTGATTTTATAACTGAGTAACTTATCGTTAATCTTGACTTTCATTATGATTATACCATATGAAAATTCTTAAGGACCACAGCCTAGAAAAATTCAATTCTTTTGCGTTTGCCTATGACGAGTGAAGCTGACTAAATAAATCAAAATAAACCAATGCAATTGCAAATGAATTATTCTTGATGAAGTAGAAGAGATGACACTAACTTTTTTATCTCATTATTTAACTACTGCAACAGTAAATCAAACTCCTGGGTTATCTAATACCTTAACGTAGTTGAAGCTGAAAAGTAAAAAATACTCTTGTTATCGCTATCGGGGAAATATCCAACAAGTAAAGCAGCATTCACTTAACTCTCATTGTCACAAAATTATTTTATTGGATAAAAGCTACACTCTTTGTGCATCAATTAAAAAAAATAATGTAGTTTGGATATGGGGATGGACAAATATGTAAACTTAGCCTATACAAAGAAGCCCCAATTATGAATTAATCCCATACAGCACCGACCTGACATTCTTTATGGCTACGATGAGGTGCAAAAATGCTAAATTGAATAGGGTTCTTCTTTAATTGTTGCAGATAACTATAACCCTGTAACTGATTTTTGAAAATAAATGAATCAAAAAATGGTGATTGCGCCAAGGTCCAATCTATAGTAGTTGAATTATGATTTTTTTTGCTCATCGAGCATCAGCATTATTACTGCAGTTTGTTTAATGAACCAAAGTACCAATTGTTTCCATGAATTGTTTTAGGATCTCTAAACCACGTTTTTAGTTTAACGTTTGTATTTGTGAGATGAATATTGTTTGATAAACGCATTGCTGAGTCTTTTAACTGTACCAATAATATGTTATCCTCAATTTCATAAAATAAGAAGGAAATGGAAAGTTGTAGTCATTAATTCATCTTGAATGCTCAACCATATAACACACGTCTTTTCAATAAAGATGAGTCTTCAAAATATTTTTTATTTATGCATTATGTAGTTTATTTACTTGAAGGAGTTAAGGAGTAGTTCAGGCGAGCTTGTAAATAACCAAATATTCCATTCCGTAGAATTCTTGCTGCACGCAAGAATGAAGATGTGATAAGATTTTGGGTACACAATGATTAGTATATATCTTATTCTATTCCATTGAATTCAAATTGCAGTTTGGCACACTTGTTGTCGCTATTTAACGCTTTAAAACATTATTAGGACATACTATTAGTCAAAAGTCGAAATAAGGTTCGAAAGTTCTTAATCATTAAGTGTAATTATAATATGAATATTTTGTTGAATAAAGTCAAAATATTTCAATTTATGTTACAGTACTCTCTTTTCCTTTAGCATGAATTAACTGCATCGATTAAAATTTAAAAAATGATGTCTACTGTAGGCTAAGATACTTACAAAATCAAATCAAGTGCATTTAACTCACTTTCCTTTAGACGGAATTTAATGAATATAAATGTATTTATCATTAATAATACGTATCTTGAAAATGTTTTCAGACAATAAGAACAATGCTTTCTCCGATGAGAAAGTTAGTGGTATGGATAGGCGTCATTGGAGTAATGTGCTCAACTGTGAACGCTCAACATGAATTCCGAGAAACACCACCAATGTATAACTCGGATAACTTACCACAAACACGATTCACTTGTGAAGGAAAGCTCACTGGTAGATATTATGCGGACTCCGATACAGGTAATCTTCGAATAAATTTAAAGTCAAATAAGACGGATGCGAATAGAAAAGTCTCTAAGGGTACTTTTATCATAATTTCCAGACTGCCAAATGTTTCACGTTTGTGCCAAAATGAGTAGAAGAGAAGTTAGTGATTTCCGATTTCTTTGTCCAAATGGAACAGTTTTTGACCAGGTATTCAAAATTTTGATAAAAAAGTAAATGGAACGGTACTCATTAGCATTTTCAATAAAATAGGAGCATCAAGTATGTGCAGACTACTACCAAGTTGTTTGCCATTCTCTAAATCCTTTGGGTCAAGTTTTTGAAATATTTAAACTTTCTTCAAAAGAAAGTACAAATCAAAGGGAGTTTGGACATGTTCCAGTACGAGATCCAGATTACTTAGGACAAAATAATCTTGGAGAAGACTTTCAAGCTGAAGAATATAACAATAACAAATTAGCATCATCTCGAAACGCTTTGTTCCAAAATATCCCGAGTAAAACAACTTCAAAGCAAAACATATTTTTCCAATACTCCACTCAAAAACCTACTACGACAACTACTACAACCACTACAACGGCACGTCCAACGCCGCCATCAACATTTTCCACGACTCCGGTACCTCCGATTGTATATCAAACCACACGGGCAACCTATGTTAAACCTAAAGAGGTTGAAAGATCGACCCCAAATCGAAGCGCAAATCCTTCACCCCCACCAACTCAATCAGCTAAGTTCGCATTCAGTGATTTTGCTTCCCTTGCTAAATTTCAAGCCCAATTTCATGGTCTTGTAACCCATGCTCCAAGGAGAGCCTCATCAGCTCCTTCAACTACTGAGCGTATCACAACGACGGAGCGTCTTACAACTGTTGCACGTTCTAGGGAACCTGTTCGCGAATTTATTGATTTTGAATCTACTACTTTTCCACCAACGACATATGTGACTACATTTGCACCGCAGCGGTCTATCCCTACCTCTACTAGGCGTCCGGAAGGTAACTTCCATTTCACCGATTTCAAATCATTATCGAAATTTCAAGCGAATTTCCATAAGTCATTCGCATCGCATTCAGAATCACAAACACTAGCTCCAACTACTCCTGACCTGGATTTCAACACGAGACCAAGATCCGAAACAAATCCACCTTCGACTCCTCCAACTACACGTCGGCCCTCTCTTTACCAAAATACTTTCCGAACTACGTTTACCGACCTCACCACGCCCAGCCCTCAAACTTTCCAGCAACAGCCGTCCAGATTTGATGAAGAATTCTTTAAAAAAGTTGTGGCACAAAACGAATTGAAAACTGAAAATACTAGAGGTAGAAATGAACAAAGCGATATCAATAACCCGAATGAAGTCTCTTTTAGTTCCACTGCAAAATCAGTACGCAGAGCTGGAAGGAGAAGGATTAATCCAAACCGAAGACATAAATCCTCACATCGAGTTGAGAATGCCAGGTTTGAGGACAGAGAAAGTTTCGCTGTTGGAGAAAAAAATCATAACAGTAAAACTGAAGAAATCTTTGATACAGAAGCTTCCATTTTTCCGAGACCCGCTGATATAAATACCTTTTTTAATCAAGAGGCAAATAAAAAATAAATGTTTTTAATTTATTAATTGATTGACATCACTTTAGAACATTGTATTCTAATTTACAGCAGTTTCGCCAAACTACATATTTGAATACTACCAAGGAAAGCAAACCTGAAGTTCTCTTAAATGGGGGAGAAAGGGATGTTTTTGGGCGAAGAATTCGACCCTTCAAGGAAGGGAAACGGGTTTATTCATCGGGGCCGAAACAAGGTACGGAAAATGAGTTTAAATTGGTTGTTAATTTGTTAATACTTGTACAGTCGTTTTCTTTTAACAGAATTCGCCAGTACTCCGGAACCAAGAATAGAGAGAAGACCAGTCAAGCGATTAAGACAAAGGATTACACCGGAAGCTGATACATCAGAATCCTACATCTCTCCTACCACTTACAGGCCATCTCTTCCCTTTCAACTTAAAACAAGAAGTAAATCGGTTTCTGTTAGAACAACAGAAGAAATTCCTAGTACCACACAGTCATTTAATCCGACAACCACTACTGAGGAGCCGGAGCTAGTGACAGCTTCGGATGAGGAGATTGAACACCTCAGAAAGAAAAATAGATTTGTTTCTACTACAGAACTTTCTTCGGTGAAAGTTACACCAAAATCTACTAAATCATCGAGTAGCCTAACGTTCAAAAAGATTGACAAACCAATTAAAAAGACTAGTGATGATGATTCTAATCTTTACTCAACGAGAAGCCCCGAATACGACTATATTTACTATGATACGGACCTAGACAATGATTATGCTGAAGGAGCTAAGCAGAGTAAATTTGGTAATAAAAAATCTACGAAAGTAATTATCAAGAGTTGAAAATCTTAATCTAAACTCTAATGTTTGTATGTCTGATATGAAGATTGTATGATTGTTGAGTAGTCAGTGAGTATATAGGTTATTGCTGTGTTTGTAGAAATATTTTTGATCTAGGTTTAACCTAATTTTTTGTAATAAATGTATCGCCATATTTAGAAATTTCTTTTGTCATGTAACATGTCTATCTTTATATTTTTCCATTAAACCACTAATTAATCTCTATTTTTAAAAATATTAAGGACTAATCGAATTGCAATGTATGACTTTATTCTTCTTTAAATCTTTATCTTTGTGAATCTGAATTACCTTTAAATACTTCGTACCAATTAATAAATAGGACTAGACAATTATATTAGAATTCTACATTAGATTTGTGCCAATGCAAAGACAAAAACCACAACAATAAATCAAGTTCTACAAATTTATTCAAGCTGCAGAGAACAAGTATTATTATAAATTATGAACAAGGCATAAAGTTTCTTGCACTGGAAGACAATTGATTATGACGGAACTAAAGTATAATTTACTGTATTGATAGTACAATAATACAAATACTATACTTTGAAAATGAGTTCGTTAGTAACTTCGTCCAAATAAAGTATAATATTTTGGTTTATTGGAGCATGATGGGTAGATGCATTTGGCATTAGCTTCCAAATCCTTGGGTTGTTTGAATGGAATACATAAACTTTTTGCACCCATTGCCGGTGCACCAGAATCACCAGGATCTTCTTTTGCACTGTCTTTTTTGATCTTATCTTCGCAAGTTGTTGCACCACAAAAAGGTGCGAGTATAATATTTTTCTTATCCAAATCCTCGCAAAATACTTTCCACTCTTCTGTTGTAGTGATATGACTATCCAATTCATCTTTGGCCCTTTGAGTGTTATAATAATTTTTAAATGAATAATGAATTATTTCATAAATTGTAAGCAAATTAACTTACTTTTGATACATAGCTTGATGAATTTCTTCTAATAACTTTTTCATATCTTGAACTAAGTTTTCGTGTGGTAAAGTAACTTTTACTCCATTATGACGTCTTACAGCTACATATTGTTTTTGTTGCAAATCTCTAGGTCCTATTTCAATTCTTACTGGCACCCCCTATATTTGGAAATCAAATATGGTATAGTAGTTCTTATAATGTTATAATTCTGTCAATGGTACCTTTAGCTCCCAGTGATTAAATTTCCATCCTGGTGAATAATTATCTCGAAAATCGGCATATGCCCTAATCCCAGTAGCTATTAATTCGGTTTGATAACTTTTGCACGCTTCAATTAATGTGTTTTTGGCATCTTCTGCTAACGTGGCTGTAATACCACATGGAACAATGATAACTTGCAGTTCAGCAACATTTGGTGGAAGTACAAGACCCTGGTCATCCGAATGGACCATAACCATCGCACCTAATTTACACACATCATAAATTAAGACTACGAATATTCAATTGTAAATTAATAACAAAAGATTAGCATACCAATAACTCTGGTTGAAAGCCCCCACGAGTTTTGATAGGCAAACTGCTTTTGGTTGGTTTCGGGATCTTCGAAAACGATTTCGAACATTTTGGAAAAGTTTTGACCCAAATGATGAGATGTTGCACCCTATTAAAATAAATAACATAAAGTTGCAGCTAAGATTGAAAATATTACAGATTGAACATATCGCCAAAGTTAAATATCAAAAACATGCCTGCAATCCTCTTCCTGATGCGGAAATGTATGCTTCAACAGTTGTTGTATAATCTCCTCCTGGAAACTTCTCTTTCTCCGTTTTTCTTCCTGGAACCACCGGAATGGCAAGAAGGTCTGTATACACTTTCTCGTATAAACCTTTGAGAATCATATTCGAAACTTGAATAAAATATTTGTAAAGAAAATGAGTATTTCACTTTAGCGTACCAAGAATTGTGTAAACCTCTTCTTCTGCCTCCTTGTATGTGGCAAATGCCGTATGACCTTCCTGCCACAAGAATTCCCTAGTTCTTAGAAATGGTTGGGGATGCTTAAACTCCCACCGCTAGAGAAGTCAATTTTATACTGATTACTTGAACATAAAAGCCCGTGCAGTACAATTATTATGCATATTCGTACCACAACATTATTCCACTGATTCAATTTCATGGGCAAATCACGATACGACTGAATCCATTTAGCATATGCTGGGTACATTACAGTTTCTGATGTTGGACGAATAGCAACTGGCTCCGCTAAATCGGTACTCCCGCTTTTGGTAACCCATGCTACCTCTGGTGCAAAATCAGCGATGTGATCTTTTTCTTTCTCTAGTGCGGCATGGCTTACAAATATTGGAAAGTAAGCATTTTTAACTCCTAGCTTCTTAATTTCTCTGTCAAACCAATCCCGAATAGCTTCCCAAATGGAGTATGACCAAGGACGTAAGATGTAACATCCACTAACATCGTAGTATTCAATCATTTCTCCCTTGGTAATCACCTTAATTTTATATTTACACATAATTACAAAAACTTGTTTCCTTTAGTTCTTCAATAATTGAAAAATTGACAAACATTTTACCTGGGAATACCAGTCTGGCAAATTTTCGCTTTTCTTAGCTTCTAAGCCAAGCCTAGTTTGCTTTTTGAGATTTGATCCAGATTCTTGAGGCTTTCCCTGTGGTTTTTTGGCTTCTTTGGAGTTAGGTGTCTGAGACTTCTTTTCTTTAGGAGCTTTCTTAGGGGCATCCTTGCTATCTTTTGGTTTGTTTTCTTCTTTCTTTTTCTTAGCATCACCAGCACCACCTTTATTGGCAGATGCATCTTTGCTAACAGCGGGTTCCTTAGAGTGACCATCCGGAATTTCGAAGAGAACAATTGGTTGTAACTTACCACTTGATCTGTAACATAAAATAAAAAGAATTATTAATGCACGTTGACTTTGTTATGTAATCTAGCAATTACCCCGCTTTTTGAAAAGGAACATCACAGATGAAGTATCCTTTTCGTTGTAATTGGATAATGTCTCCCTTCTTAACATTCTTGAGATCATCATCTCCTAACATATCCACTTGAGTCTAAAGAACGTAAAAAACCTTATAAAATAATTCATGGATTAGTAATATTCGCATGCAAATGTTACTTTTGTATTTTGTCCAATATATTGTTTAAAATCTTCATCTTTTCCGAGCACCGGTTTTGAAATAATGTGATCAAAATATACTGCTGAAACTGGAGTAAGAGATGTTTCGCCACTTTCAGCCAGCCAAGTGACCTTTAATGTTTTCTTATAATCCTTATCTTCAAGGTTTGGCACTCCATCAATACTAGTAATATTTCCACTGGCATCCTTAACTATTTTTGATATTTTGATATTCCCCCAATTGATAAAGGTTACGTTTTCCCCTTCCTTAAACAATTCTGCATCAACTTTCTCCACCGTAACTTTTGACGATACTCTAACATTTCTCATGCCTACTTCTGGATTTTTGGGATGAGCTGGGACTTGCAACGTTGAATCACTAACACCTTCAACATTTACCACAACTTTGTCTGCCACATTTAATGCGGTATGTCGTGGAGCAATTGGGTCTATGACCTTTATAAAAAAAACAGAAAATGGTAAACTTACTAAAAATAATTTCTTACTTAATTATTTTCGCACAAGCAGTACTAAGTAGTAACAACACTAACTTTTCGATTGAATGCCCAAATTTTATCCCATTCCATCATATTGACCGATCTTGAGGAACCCTGAGCCACAATGAATTGTTTTAATCCTTCAACTGTCATTCCTCTGCGAAGTACGCCTCGTACAGTTGGAAATCGAGGATCGTCCCTTTAATAATGATAACTGTTTCAAAAACTGAACCACAGCATACACATGCATAAAAACAATACCATCCATCCACAAGTTTCTGGTCAACAAACCAAGTAAGCTTCCTCTTAGAGAGTACAGTGTTCATCAAATTAAGCCTTGAGTAGGAGTAGATAAATGGTTTCCTTAGTTCAAGTGCATCAATGAACCAATAGTATTGAGCATCACGATCTGTGTATTCAGTAGTTCTTAAAGCATGAGTGATTCCTTCAATACTGTCCACAATAGGACAAGCAAAATCATATGTTGGATAAACTCTGGAATAAATGTTAAAATGAATTATCAAATTACGGGAATGAAAGTTTTGTATGTTCATGTTAGCTTACTTGTATTTATCCCCAGTTCGGGGATGATGCTCATTTTTGCATCTATAAATTGTAGGATCTCGTAAGCACCCATTTGGAGAATTCATATCAATCTTGGCCCGGACACAGCATTTTTGTCCTGATTCTGATCCCTTCTTCATTTCTTCCCATAATTTAATGTTCTCCTCCACGCCTTTTAAAGGAAAATAAATGTTTTATACAAATTAATTGAAGGTACTACATATAACTAAAACTAAAGAACTTACTATTGTTGTAGTTCTTTGACAACGTTTTTTTCTCACGCTCAGCTTTCATAGTTTCGGGATCAGTATCATCAACGTAAGCTTTTCCCTGTTGAAGTAGTTTTTCACATAGTTGGAGCATTAAGTCGAAGTAATTTGATGTGTAAGTAAACTCGTCAGGTTTTATTTCGAGCATCTTGAGATCTTCAAGGATAGCCTAAGCAAACAAAGTATAATCAAACAAATATCATATCATTAAAGTATTCCTGTAAAGTAAAATATTGCTCAATTTACATCTTCAAAGTCGACATTTTCTTTTGCTGGATTTGTATCATCAAATCTCATTATGAGTTTACCCTGGAACATCTGTTGATAATACTGATTAAGCAGGGCTGCTTTTGCGTGACCGATATGTAAGTACCTAGGATTTTAATGGTATATTACATTTAAAGAAAAAAATCCTTCGAATGATATTGTATAACGTTAAGCTAAAAGCATACCCAGAGGCTTCTGGAGGAAAGCGAACAATTACTTTCCCCATTTCGGCTCCTGGTAATTCTACAAATTTTCCTTCGTCCTTTTTCTTTTCTTTATCGCCACCTTTACCAGTACCTTTATTTGGATTGTTATTAGCACTGTTTCCTCCTTCTTTCTTGCCACTTTTTTTATTCCCTGCATCTCCCGTAGGCTGGAGATTTCCCGACCCTTTCTTAGTTGGTTCATGGCCCTTTTCATTCGTAGCTAGTCGTCCAATTTGATATCCATCTCCAGCCGCAAAATTACACTCATCCTTTCGTTGATACTGTTCTAAATCCATGGAATCCTCAATATTCGCATTTACGAATTTTAACCACCTTTTGATATGAGGATATTGTTCCAAGTTTTGTGACACTACTGTGGAAAGAAAATAAGTTGAGTCTGGAAATTATAACTCATACTAAATCAAGGACTGCTTACAATGTTTACTCTGAAGCTTTTCATAAACTCCAAAGTCGGCAATCGTAAAATGTTCTCCAGTAATGAATGACCTCTGCTTCAATGAATTGTTAAGGTAATCCAAGTGGCTGGCCAAAGAATCCGAAGGAACTAAATTCTTTTCAGCAAATGTTAGCCAATGATCAATCTAAGTTAAGAGAAACACATTTTAATTAACAATACAATGGAAATTTCACTTAAAAAATTACAAGAATCATTTCTACCTCAGTCTTTTCAAATGGACTTCCAGTATAGAGAGCCTTATGTTTAGACCCAAGAATTCTTAAGATAGTTGACAATTCAGTTGTTTTTCCTTTTCCATTGTTCCAAGTAGCACATGTTTCCTTGCCTAATTCTAAACTCACAGTTGGATCCTTCATGAGAGATACCAAGGCTTGGAGACCTGAAAATCATGTAAAAAGTACAAAAATTGCATAAGAAAGAGCAAGAAAGAAGTAATACATATCGTATCCACTTTCTCCATCTCCACCCTTTTACACGCAACGCAACAACGCAAGTTCCTTAACAGTGTGAGTGTACCATATCATCAACTCAAAGCATTGTATTTTCCACTTCTCCAGCAGATACTGAATAAGAATAATTAATTTAGATAGATAGATGATTGGACTTACCGGCAGGAATATTATTGGAATTTAATTCAATTTTGAGCAAATCAGTATTTGCATTTGGACTCATGGTGTATTCTCAGCTCTTGATCGACTACGTACAAACAAGCAGCAATTAACAATATAATCACAACAATGTAAAATCTCAATTAATTAAATGAATTAAACGTGAACCAGTTAAATGAACATATGCTAATTTTTTTTTACCTTAGTAAGAACAGATGTAGAACCCGGCGTGGATTAGATGAGGAATGTGGATCTGTCAATTTTACCTTTTACTTTTACAACACTACAATAAAATCTTCCTTACTGAATTCTGATCTGCAATTTCAGTTCAATGCTTCACGACACAAGCAAAAAACACATGTATGTGAACAAACATCCCAAATTATACCGTTAGATGGACAACAAAATTATAGCTCCACTGACTAGACTGCAAAGAATTGTTGGCGTCATCTTGTTCATGTCCACACCGCTGCGGTCCATGTTCAATTATTATCATTCTGTAAAGTTTAGATCTATAAACTCATGAAAATCAAAAAAAAAAATTAAACACACACTAGGTTAGGATTCTATAACCCTTAAAAACTATATTTAGGATGCACAAGACGGACGATTGCAAATTGATGTATTTACCTATCTTTCCAAGCTCCTTCCCAAAATATCCATTCGAATAATCGGTTCATCCGGACTCAATTCTTTTTCCACTTTAAGATAAGTTTTTGGTTCTCGGTACTTTTAAGTTTCTTGTATATTATGTACTTTAAGCGTATCAATAAAAACAATTCCCCTCAAATGCTGATTCACATCTGCTGCATATCAAGCTAGCTATGTTGACTGTACAATTCAAATTCAATGAGCAATTTAACGATTCAATAAAATGGTGTAGTTCTAAATGTTACAGCCAGAAATAAAAGATACAAAATTGTCAGAGACATGTACAAGTAAATATCATTTGACTTGAAACCTTAGCTCCAATATCCGGAATCGAAGAGGAATAGATGAAAAGCAATTAACTACTCTAAGTTTGTCTTACATTTATGAAATTAAATAAAAGTTTTTGCATTACACATCCATAGTGAAATTAGAGAGAAAGCGTTTCGTTCTGTAGTGAAAGCTAGTCCCAATTGTTTTTAAGTTTCTTAGCACTTGAGAATTCAATTTCATCCTTATTAGCTGGAAGCATCAGTAACCAAGCCACGCTCTCCACTTATGCAAATATTTTGGATTCATTAATTTAAGTTACTCTTAATTTCATTGCACATTAGCCTTCCAAGATAAGTAAGAGAATTAGCAAATTCAATTTTTGTGGTATTTAGCTTGATTTTGGTAGGGGTGCTTGATTTGCACTACACTGCGTACATTATTCAAAAGTCAAAACTAGCTACTTCCAATTCCATATCCAAGAAATCTTAAGATTAATTTTAAGACAATTTCACTAATGAGCTCACCTTGTAGAAACATTAAGTTTTAAGACCATTACGATTTCATAGAATTCTATTTTTTGCCTATTGTATTTAGTTTAGATTGACTGAGGAGCTGCACGTAAGCCATAAAGACAAACCATTGCATACGCAAGCCCGTTCATATGTCATTCTAGAGCCATGGGCCCTCATCTGCTAAGATATGGTCATCAAACCAAGACCAACCAAGAAGAAGCTTTAGAAATTGTTTTGTGTTCAAAGCTTTTCCTGCAATTAATTCTACCAAAATTTTGAAGTATGTAAAGAATGAGTAGTAGATGCTGGATATTGTTGATTAATGAATTGATTGTTGTGATTACGATTAGTAAGTAGCTTAAGTATTTAAATTAAATTGAATGGAGCGGAGCAAGAGGCAGGGAAATAGGGAATGGAGGTGGAGGAGGGCGCTCCTCGGTGTTGTTTGGAGAGATGAAAATAAAGAAGGAAGTGTGTGTGAGTGATGCTTTTCTTTGCCTTCTTTTGGTTGAGTTTGAGTTGACTAATAGTCATCTGCTATTTTGTACATCTCCTCAAGTCAAGTAATCAACTTGTACTCAAAATCCCCATCATCAACACAACAGTCATAGTTTGTATGAATTTGTTGTTTTTTATATTTACATTTCGTTTTGATTAGGATTTACAATTACATTTACATTACTCTTATACACTCAATCAATTTTGTTTTCGTTTCCCTTATTATACTTTTGTGTGTATCTTATTATTATTATTATTATTTTCGATTAGTTCAAGTCAAGTTGCTGCATAGCAGATTCATTGAATTGCATTACATTTACATTGCGTTGCACAATACGCATTTATTCCTCCATATTATTATTAATTATGTTATGTTTATGTCTAATGTGTCATATGTAGACAGGAGAGGCACAGGCACAGTATACGGAAAGTTTGTTGTTTGTTTGTTTACTACTGTTTTTAGTCAAGTAGTTTCAAAGGGCTCGTCTTCATCACAAAAAGGCCCTTCCCATTGTTGCCCTGAAATGGATGGACATGGAGCTGTGTAACTGTAAATCGAACAACTTCTGACACTCCTAAACCCCTTTTATTCTGAATCTGGCAGATCTAATACAATCTCTGTCAAATCACCACTCTGATTACTAATCACAATCAGCTGTTTCCTTTAGGAAGGATCTCCTTTTCATCGTCTCACACGAGACACTAAATGTAATTACTTTAGTTGACGGTAAACACTATTTATTTGCAAATCTGCAACACTTTATCATTATCATATATGCTCCTAGTCCAAACTGATCTTGATCAATATCCATCAACCCTTCCTATGTCCAATGTGACCATCAACAGATACAAAAAGGCATCAGTCCCAGTGCCATTAAGATCTTTCTGTTTCTAATACCTCCGGAACAATTTCTGAAACAGCACAGCAGATTACATAGATTGGGAACAGAACAGATAAAGAATCATTTTGAAAGTTCGATTGAAAATCCAAGTATATCAAACCTTTCAAATGGTTGACACGGCCAAAGCACTTCCTTTTCTCCATCGGGCTCAATTACCTGCCCCGCATCGTAATCGAGCTTGGATGCTTCATATTTGTCAACAGGTTCGTTTACCTACTAATAGCATTAGTTAGTATTATCATTATCCTTTATCCATTCTTAGAGTATTTAGTCATAGTCATCTAGTTCTTGCTTAATCTTAATCTACGTAAATCTTCAACCAAACCAAAACAATTCTGTTATTACTAGAATTTTTCTCGAGTTGATTCAGTTGAGTTAAATCATAATTCGGAACATCGGAAGCAAAGCGCCCCTTAGTTATAAAATTCGAACCTAACCTAACTATAACCATATAATTGTCATTAACAAAAAATTTTTTTGCCATGCTGCAAACTAATTGGTAATTGTTAAGATAATATTTTTAAGTAATTTAAAGCAAGAAAAAATCATTTTTGGAAAGGGGCCCTTTGCTTCCGATTTACCCATAATTCATATAAATACCTAGAATTCCCTACAAAGTTTTCCTCTTCAAGTTCCAGAAATTTTTTAACTTCAAGTTCAAAAGAAATCTAATGCTCCTGATTGGAAACATTACTTTGATTTCGTGATTTTAAAGTTTAACTACTGTAAGATTTATTTTTATGTAAATAAAGTTATTCTAGATCTTCTGCTCATCAAAAACTATACACTTAGACCTTGAGATAACAACTTTCTTTGATTATAATAAAAATTATTGCTTGTATATGTATAGGCACTATTGAGAATTGCATACGTATTTAGTTACTGAAGCAAATTTTGATTTATTTCATTTGCATTTAATGGTTTGAGCGAGCAAGCTTGATAAAACATTTATCTATCCTTTGAGCAATTGGTTGTGAATTGTGATGTAATGGATCTTATTGACATTAGATAGTGAAAAGCAGAGTTTCAATTGAACATTTCATGGTTTACTTATGTAGCTACAAATTCTATTCATTAGTATGTATTTAGCATGAGGGGGCAGTTGTACTGGAAGTGTAAAATTATTGAGTAAATTTTGCAGTATATTTCAGTTCATAGTACTATTGGGGAACCTTGATCATTCATTTCATTCGTATGACAGTCCAGTGCGCCCGTACAAAACAAAAGACTTTTCATACAAAAAAATGTACGACAAAAACATACAGAGAAAATTAC
>JAQGCY010000195.1:0-23503 GCA_034700645.1 Xenylla mediterranea | reverse complement strand
ATAAATAAATAAAAATAAATCAAAGACAATGTCTGGGCCAATGTATTTCCCTATGTCTCCTCTATTCTCCTATGTCTCGGCCGGCTGGAAGACGATTGTTGAGATGAAGTAAACCCAACAGTAATAATTTATAATTAGATGTATTACGAGATTTCTAAATGCATTGGAATTAATTGATCTCAAAGTAATCGTAGCTGTAGAGTTACTAGAGTTTTAGAGAATAAATTTGCTATTGCCAATTTAAATTGGCATAATTAAATGTGTTTGGTTATGCAAAAATAGTGTATCTGTTATCTGTATGAGAAGGAACTAGCAGAAAGAATTAATTGTTGCACAGTGACTGTACTGTAGTGGTTTTATTTTTTTACTATTAATTATTATTTCAAACAATAACAGTACAGTTATTCATTTTCAGTTTTCTTTCGCCAACTTACTGTAATAGTAATATGAAAATGGAATTGTCATTTATTCAGGTTCCAAATGCAATACAATGCAATGTAGCGTCCGTCCAAGAGAAGTTAAGACAATAGTTAAAATACTGAAAATTCTAAAAAGAAAGAAGACTTATTGTCTTGCTTGTATCTTTATCTTTAATCAAATGAAAAACTCTATAACAATAGATATAACTTGCACTTCTAGCTTGTAAACTCTGTCTAGAACTAGATTAGCTAAAGCTAAGTAATCACAACAAATGAAAGAAGCGCAGCTGAAATCTAGGGCTTTATATACCCTTCTCAAATTATCTGATTAACGTTTTGGAACGTTTTATTTTTGAGCTTGTATTTAATTTTCGATAAGCAAACGATACAATAACGTTGCTTTATATTGGAATTGTTGTTTAGGATGCATCCCCTTTGATTTATACACTCAGGACTGACACCTGCACTTGCAAATAAAGGGTACGATTTATTCGATTCAATGAAAATCGAATCCCATTTCCATTGTTGTATAAATGAAAAGGATTGATTTGAGTTGGGTACTTCAGCTTGCACTTGAACTTTGAACAACAATAGTATAGAGATTATTATGATTTTATTGGAAACAAAAACATTATAAGGGACCCTTATTAAGGGTACTGATTTCTGATTCATGAATTATTCATGAACTCATTTTTCATTGCCTTTCATTCGTCCAAATAATTTATTGTCTTTTGTTACAGGTCATTAATTTTCAATTCAACCCTTACGGAAAATCACAACAGAATGTCTTCCGGCAATGACCCTGAATATGAAAGTTCCTCACAATCTCAAAAGTCTGAACCGGAATCGGACAGTGGGACAGTATCAAGTCCAGAAAAAATAAAAAAAGGAACACTTGGGGCAGATGGATCAAAGAACATTTCTGGTGCTGGAGTTGAGAAGCCTTCTGTGCCTGAAGTGGATGACAGTAGTGGTAAGGAATCATACTCTATTCAGTATCCCAATCCCAAAAATCCTTCATTAATTTGTTGGCCAGATTCTCGACTTTCCCTTTCCTCTGGTTTTGATTCACTGTGTTGTGGTAACAGATGACTCATCAGAGGAAGGGGAGAATACAAGAGACTGGTCACACTATGAACTGATTGATGGCCCTGCCCTGATTGATGAAGAAGAGCCATTGCCAATTGAAGATGAACTTTTATCATTTCCTACGTTTGGTCCTTATCCTATAGATGCAGCTATACAAGCAAAGAAAGAAAAAGAAGCCAAGAAGAATGCCGAAAAAGAGGCGAAGATGAAGAAGTTTCTTGAGAAGAAAGAAGCTGCTGCAAAGAAACAAGCCACTGCTGAACCAAAAAAAGCTAAGGAAAAAGTAGAAAAAGATAAGGTTGTTAAAGGTCCTACAACAGAGGAACTGCTCAAAAAGTTTGGGAGTCTTCCGGAAGGATCCAAGAAGCCAGTTGATGGACCATTGCCTGATGCGTATGACCCAAGATATGTTGAAGCTCTTTGGTACGAGTGGTGGGTTAAGGAAGGATACTTCAAGCCCGAGTATAATTTAGGAGATGATACAGTGGAGGAAGCGATTGAGAAGAGAGGAAAATTTGTTATAGTAATCCCACCACCAAATGTCACTGGAACTTTGCATTTGGGACATGCTCTTACTTGCTCCTTCGAAGATGCGTTAACTCGATGGTAAATTTTTTACTCTTTACCGTAGCTAATTATTGTTGTGGAGTCTTGTGACATGACCACTTATGCACAATGTAATTTTTAGGAATCGTATGTCAGGAAAAGTCACACTCTGGGTTCCAGGTTGTGACCATGCTGGAATAGCAACACAAATGGTCGTAGAAAATTCTTTGGCTCGAAACGAAGGCATTTCAAGACATGATTTGGGTAGGCAAGAATTCGTAAATCGTGTTTGGCAATGGAAAGAACAGAAGGGAGCTAGAATTTATGAGCAGCTTCAGAAAATGGGTATTTCCTGTGATTGGGACCGTGAATCGTTTACAATGGGACCAAAGTTATCCAAAGCTGTTATGAAATGTTTCATTACTCTGTTTGATTCGGTGAGTTTAATTAATTTAAGCTACTTGCTTTTATGAGTGAAATTACAATGTTTTAATGTATTTCTTAGGGACTGATCTATAGATCAGATAGATTGGTCAATTGGTCTTGTACTTTGAAAAGTTGTATCTCAGATATAGAAGTAGATAAAATCGAAGTTACAGGTAAAACATTGTTGTCTGTTCCTGGATATAAAGAAAAAGTGGAATTTGGAGTATTAACGTCTTTTGCCTACAAGGTGTGTGGAATATTTTGTTTGTGATTTCTGACCTCTGATTGTCCATTTCACCAAATAACGAACATTTTTTGCAACAGATTGATGATGAAACCGAAATAATTGTTGCGACAACTCGTCCAGAAACGATGTTGGGTGATGTTGCAGTAGCAGTGCATCCAGAAGACGAACGGTATACTCATTTAATTGGAAAGAAAGCCAAGCATCCATTTGTTGATCGGGAATTGCCAGTAGTTGCTGATGAGTTTGTTGATAAAGAATTTGGAACAGGTTAGAGTTAGAACCAATAAGAGTTAAATAATTCACTATTGAAATGTAAAATGGAACAATTAATAATATTGCATTATGTGTTCATACCAGGATGTGTGAAAATAACTCCTGCCCATGACGCTAATGATTATGATGTTGGAAAGAGACACAATTTAGAGTTTATAACTATAATAGATGAAGAAGGAAACATGATGAATAATTGTGGAAAGTTTTCGGTGAGTTGATTGGCACTTTTGCATTATATTGTGCAAAGATTCTAAATGAATCGGATCCCTTATAGGGTATGAAAAGATTCGATGCAAGAAAAGCTGTTGTAGAAGCCCTTACAGAGTTAGGATTGTTCCGGGAATGTAAGGACAATCCTATGGTAGTCCCAACATGTTCACGTTCCAAAGACATTGTAGAACCCTTACTCAAGATGCAGTGGTATGTCAATTGTGCAAAAATGGCTAAGGATGCAATCGGAATTGTGCAAGATGAAAGGATGAGAATTATTCCCGATTTACACATTAAAACTTGGAACTTTTGGATGGAAGGAATTCGAGATTGGTGTATTTCTAGGCAACTCTGGTGGGGACACCAAATACCAGCGTACCGTATAACCGGCGATACTGTATCAGAAGGTAAACTATACACTTTCATTGTTTGGATGTGGAACTAATTTAATTGAGGTTCAATTTTTCAATTAGGTCAAGAAATTTGGGTAGCCGCTGAGTCTGAAGAAGAAGCTAAAGCAAAAGCTCAAGAGAAGTTTCCCAAATCAATTAATCTATCCGTAACTCGAGATGAAGATGTATTGGATACTTGGTTCTCATCGGCTTTGTTTCCATTTTCCGTTTTTGGATGGCCGGATCTAGAGAATCCAGATTTCAAACACTTTTATCCAACAGATCTACTAGAAACTGGTCACGATATTTTGTTCTTTTGGGTAGCTAAAATGGTATTTATGGGTATGACCCTTACTACAGAAATACCATTTAGGTGAGTTTAACGGAACTGGATTATTTAACTGTTGTTGTATTATACTAATGCTTGAATTATAGGGACGTGTTTCTTCATTCCATTGTTCGTGATGCTCATGGACGTAAAATGTCAAAATCTCTAGGAAATGTGATTGATCCTTTAGATGTTATACGAGGAATAACCCTAGCAGACCTCCATAAAAGTCTAGAGGAAGGTAATCTGGATCCAAAGGAAATTGAAAAGGTATTTTCTTGTTATTCAATATTTAGTATCAATGATATTACATACTTCTATGTTCTATTTTATTCTTTTAGGCAAAGCAAGGGCAAAAGCAAGACTATCCTAATGGAATTCCTGAATGTGGTACGGATGCTCTAAGATTTGCCCTTTGTGCTTGTATGACTCCAGGAAGAGACATAAACCTTGATGTTCTTCGTGTACAAGGCTACAGATTTTTCTGTAATAAGATTTGGAATGCGGTCAAATTCTCAATGAATTATTTGTCTCTAGAAGGATATACCCCGAGTGACAAGGACCCTGTGAATGTGAGCAGAATATTTTTAGATTTTTTCTTCTGTATAAGTAATCGTGTTGTGATTTACTAAAATATAATCTTGTGTTTGTAGTCTGGTAAACCAGTTTCAGCCTTTGATCGAATGGATCGATGGATATTAAGTAGGCTGAGCACAACTGTCCGTATAGCAAATGATGGGTTTGTCAATTACAGTTTTCAAGAGATCACTTCTTCAATTTATAACTTTTGGTTGTATGATCTATGTGATGTTTATCTTGTAAGTTTTTAATTAAAACATATTTGTTTAGAAGCCTCCATCTATACGTTATGCCATTACCTTCATTTCTAGGAGTCATTAAAACCTAAATTTGAGAGCAAAAGTAATCTTACCCTGGAACAAATTACACACCTCGATGTTCTACTTTTATGTATTGAAGTAGGCTTAAGACTCCTTTCTCCATTTATGCCATATTTAACAGAAGAACTTTGGCAGAGGTTACCAATATTTCCAAGTGATCAAATCGATAGACCATCATCGATATGTGTAGCCAAATATCCAACTAACGAAAAGTTTAAAGACTTTGAAAATTCACAAGTCATTCTAGAAGTAGACTTGATGAATCATTTAATCCATACCATTCGTTCAACGCGTTCAGCTTACAACTTACCAAATAAAGTTAAAACTGAAAGTAAGATTCACCTCACGTTTTTATTAGAAGCGTTACATTTTTATATCTTTTTTTCTTCTAATTTCATGCATTAATTTGTCTTACCTTTTCTAGTTTTTGTACTAAATACGGACAAAATGCTGGAGACTGTACTAGAAGAAGACAAAGTAACAATATGTGCCTTGTCTTATACCCAGAGTCTTAACTTGATTGATTCCAAAGAAGACGCTCCCTTAGGTTCTGCTGCTTCTGTCGTGTCAGATAAGTGTACTGTTTATATCGGACTGAAGGTAAGGATGGGCTCTTAATAGTAATAGTGTTAGTGATCATTTTCAAGAAGAAGTGAACTGACGTGACATGGCTCATAATAGTAATCGCATTTCGATGTCTTAAAGCCATTCTTTCTCTTTCTTTCTTACGTTAGCCCCAAACTATTTATCATATTATCCGCAATGTCTAAGTCATGCTCACGAATTATTTTCTTAAATCATATCATGTAGGCGTCAGTTTCATATTTAAGTGAAAGAAACTGATAGAATTACTTATCAACTTACAGGGTTTAATAGATCCATCAAAAGAAGAAGAAAGGATACAAAAGAAAATTACAACCGCAGAACAACAACTGACAAAATTAAAAGAAGCAACAAGTAAAGCAGATTATGAGTCTAAAGTTCCCAAGGAAGTCCAAGAAACAAATTCTGCAAAAATGTCTTCATTAGATGGAGAAATTCAGCAGTTGAGTGAAGCTTTGGCAGCTGTCAAATTAATGCTCAAAGAATAAGAATTTTATATATCTACATTTAGTTTAATGGAGAAAAAATAAATTATAAACATCCGTTTGATGTTTTGAATTTGATTATTTCAAGTGTTCCCTAAAGCATTTTATTGTTCTGCTCTTTTAGAAAGTGCTATTTTATCTTTCATGAGTATAGAAAATCGTATAAAGAATTAGTAGAATATTGTTTTACAATCTGTGTATTTTGCGCTTGCTGAGTATTCTAGTAATATGAATTAGCAAATGTATCACAACGTATTTGACGCTTTAGCAAATATTAAGAACTGCCAATACGCTAACAATATCAACTTCTTTGTTAAAAAGTATTCCATATAAAATTGCGAGCTATTAATTTTTCCTAAATGCATATAATACTCTTGACACGTAGCAAAAAATTTAAACAACATGGTAAATTGCATTAGCATTACTATTGCACTTTTGCTCTAAAAACAAATGAATATGCTGAAAAGTAGGCCGATCTGCCGGAACTTTTTGCCAGCATTCTCTCATTAAATCAAATATCTCTGGTGGACTTAGGACTGGTTGCGGAAGCCATACTTGCTGTAAAGAGATAAATTAATTACAAAGCACTTTAATTTATTAGAGTCCACTTGATGATGAACATTGTGATTGTGCTCTTACTTGACTCGTTGCAGTTGACCCATATTTCTGGGCTAATGTTAGAATTTGATGATCAGGAATATGGGCTAAGGGTTTTTGTCTGCATAATGTTAGGATTTCCCATAGTGTCACTCCATAGGACCATACAGAACTTTGCATTGTAAACTCATCCTATGAAGGAAGCACAAACAATGTGAATTAATACTATTATTCTTATGTATACTTTCTCCTGAGCAGAATTCTATTCGTAGCACTTGTACAAAATTAGATTTTCATACTTACGGATAGAATAGATTCCCAGGACCACCAACGAAGAGGTGCTAAACCTCTAGAAGTATGACAGTAATCACCGTGATACTGTTCACAAGCCATTGCTAGGTCAGCTATTCGAATAGAGCCCTCACTTTCCACAAGACAATTCCTAGGAAATAGACCAAGAAAGTAGTTAATGGTTTACATGGTTTTCGATTCAGTATAAAATATTCATATAATGTGAATTCAACATTAAGGCAGTTCTAACTCTAAGGTTTGAATGATCCATAAGAAAAGAAAGTTTATGCCCTTGTGAAAAAAGAATGCTTATTGCAAAATAGAAAATCCTTGGCAAAAAAATGTAATAATAGTAATAATAATAATACACAGAAGAAGAAGAAAAGAAAACTGAATGGTCAGCTTAAAGTTAAAAGAAAGCTCTAGTTGTAGAGTAGAACTTTAATAATATCCTCACATAACATGGTGAAAGTAAGTAACAGGAGAAAGTCAAGTGGCCTTAAGCCCTTAAGAGTAACCGCAAACTCAACTATAACTATATTTTATTTCCTAAAAACCTTCAACATTGAACATACATTTCATCCTTTCAAGAACATGGTGAAAAGATATATGTATATGGTATAAGTCTAAAGAGTACAAAATCTAATATTTTGTCTTCGTGTTATGGAGCAAAACTTTCACATGTAATTCAACTTTCTTCTCTGTTTGTGTACAAAATGGACTTGGGCTTTTATATTTTTTTTTTACTTTTTGTATATTATGAATTACCTGGCTGCAAGGTCCCGATGGATTAGTGAGAGACTTTCAAGGTAGTTCATTCCAGATGCAATTTGTGATCCAACGCTGAGTAACCAACTGAGACTAAAATATAAAAAAAAGTATCTTTATAAATGATGAAACTCAATATTTTTAGTCATTTTTTCCTAAGGGTTCATCAATCAATTCAAACAATGCTTCTGTATGTACGTACATGGAAGCTTGTGATATGTATAACAACTAGCCAAGAGTAATTTATACAGATACATATTGGAGAAAGCAGAGCAACAACATTGTTCAAAATGTAGATGCTTTCTGTTCTGTCATATTTTATTATCGTGTACACTTTTCAAGGAAAGGAAGGTTTCTGAGTTTACTTTTTTTTCGTTTCAAATTTTTTTGCATATTTATATTTATATACATAATGTTTGAAATAACAAAGCTATTTTTCTAACTCTAAAAATGAGGAAAATATTCACTTGAGGATTTAAATATTTTATCAAACAAACTTACTACGTCTACGTGAACGGTGGACTACTTGAAGTGAGAGATTACTTCAGAAATATCTGTACTTATATATGCGTATATGAATTCCTTTTGCGAAAACACTAATAAATTTTAAATTCTTGATTCATTTTTTTCTAGAGAAACTTTAAGACTACCTGTAGATGTAGATGAAATATAGCAACAAAACGTAATTCCTTTTAATAAATATTCGAGTTTCAAGCAAAACATTTTCATTTCAAAGTTATTTATGTGCTACTTCCTACTCATTCATTCATTTATAGGAAAATATTAATTTGTTTTTACATTAAAATTCAACAATGAGTATTCATGTTGATGGCTAGGAGCCAGAGTTAATATGAAATTGTAGATTCTTGTATTAATACATTAGATTTTAAATTGAGTAACATATTAATTATAATTTTGATATGATTTCCTTTCTCCGATGTTATGGTATGGATTTGACTTGTTTTAATTTGTGTTTCCTGAATTATGGGAGCTTGATATAAGGTTTTCATTTTGGTTTGGAATCTGTATTGTTTTTTTTTGTATATTCACATCTACTATTACTTACCTTGGCGTAGTGGTGAGTCGAGAAAGGAAGGAACATAAATCACCGCATTCGGGTGCTGGGAAAAGAGCTAACCGTGGGTTTTTCATTTCATTACATACTCCAATCATTTCCAGGACATGTTCATGGTCTAGGATACTTAATAATCGGATTTCCGATACACTCTGTTGAAAGAAAAGAGAGAAAATACATATCTATAAGCATAGTAGTAGTTTTCAGAAGAGAAATGATGAGATTGTTGGTTGAAAAATGTTAATCCTTTAGGATATATTTTATATCTACTGCTCTAACTAGAGACTGGTTAAATGTTAGATACTGAAACTGATTCCAGGAAGTAAAAAGAACACAAGGGAGAAATTGCGACAGGAAACAGAGAAACGGGTGAAAAGTTCCAACATTGGATTATTACACAGCGAGCAACATGGATAAACAGTTGTATATTGAGGAAATGAGGAATTCCCAAGTGAGAGTTGACAGAGGAAAATACCTTAATGGTTTTGGCAATGAGTCGACAATTCCGATAAAGCGTTCCTTCATGACAGGCAATTTCTCCTTCAAACTCATAGAGATGGACCTTTAAAGACAGAAAGTAAAAGAAAAATAATATCATGTCAGTAAGAAAATGGTCTGTGGTTTTTCTATTTTTATTTTTTGTGTGTGTGTGTATTTTAGTTCCGTATACTGCCCACCATCAGCATCGGCAATTTATCCCAATAGAAGGAAGAAAAAAAGTTTCAATAAGAAACAATCAGGGTTTAACTACAATAACCTGAAGTTGAAATTTTAAAAGGAATGTGCTTTATTTTGAGTTTTTCCTTCTCCGCTAGAAGAGATAAATTGATTTGACTCAAATAACTTTGAGCCAGAGTCATTTATATCCTTTTATTTTCCCTTCTACCATTGGATTACGATTAAGTATTAAACTATAGAGAATGCAAAAGGCAATAACGGCAGACTGAAGTACCGAGGTATCTGTACTAAATTCTGACATTTTACCATTCTTTATAGACTTTTTTTTTTACTTTCCCCTTCCAACCACTTCTAATAGAATACTCTTGGTTTTGGTCAAGGAGGGGAAGTACAGATAATATATGTATAAAGGAATTCTAAAGGAGTACAGTATGTACCTGTCCATAAAGACACGATCCAAGGTTTTCAATCAATCTTAATTGTCGTAACGACACTTCTGGGACTAATCGTCCTGGGTGATTCCGGTAAAATTTTCCATCTGAATTCAAATTCCAAGCAGAACCAGAAATTTTTATCTAGAAAAACAATTGCAAACAAGAAAATTATTCTCCATAAAATTTTGGAATTACAAAACTCAACAACGTTTACTAGAATTAAATTAAGAGGATTTAAATTAAAGAGAAACAAAAGTACTCAATATTATTAGTCCGCGTAAAGCTTATGGTATGTAGTAAACATAATTTCATTTTAATCAATAAGATTTAAATGGGTTGGTACTTAAAAACTTTCTTTATTTTCTCTTCTGTCGTTCTTCTTATGTACGTATTTGATGTAAACTTTAGTTCTTTTCGAATTCAATTTAAAACTTTGTCTGAATGTTTTTGTGCTAATTGATATTTGACGAGGAGGAAAAGTTTATTCGTATTCGTAAGTATATAAGTATTTTAGGTTTATATGTATGTATGGACTACTAGAAGGATTTTGCAAAACTTATTTGATTTCAGTAGTTTATGAAGTTCAATTATGTCCTAAGTAAATATCTAGAAGCAGTAGAATGAGGCTTCACGGAAAGCATAAAAAAATAAGATTGACATGAAGTAAACTTTGCATGTATGTGCCAAGAATATGAAGCAAGGAAATCCTACTAAAATCTTTCTCCCTCATATTGGTTAGACCTAAACTTTTTCAATCTCCAAGACATTTCATGGAAGAGAGGAAAATAATTTACCGAGAAATGTAGACAGTGGTAAAGAAGAGAAAATTGACTTTAAATTGAAAGTATGCATGTTAAGAGGACAGTTTACTATACACCCATACACCGAGTGAATAGTCTTTAAAAAATATTCTTCAACCTCAAACTAAAAAACTCTTGACTAGATATACTATGAGAAAATAAATAGAATGTCGTTAACTTACTTTACGATTTTTAGTAGTTCGTAAATTTGCTGATGGGGCTGTTGGAGGAGCAATTGTATTGAGAGCTTCCTGGTAAATGTTATTGCAGGAGTCTTCTTCACCACCATCTTCATCATAGTCTGGAGGCTCATCAAGTGTGGCTAATTGATTGGAACGAAGTGTAAGGGTCGTGGTTCGTAAACTTCCATTTTCACCCAACCCATTTGTTGATTTCTTGGTGGATCCATAATGATTGTGATGAGGTCCTTTTTTATTCGTGCATAAAAATAAATCAACAAAAACCAGAGGTTGTATACATCATGAATGAACTCTGAATATACTCTGTTTATCAAATAAACTTTTCTAGACCCTTTAAAAGTATAATTATAAAGTTTTCCAGATCCGCGGGTATGGGACATATGCTTAACGTAATTTCTATTTACGATGTATTTTTCCAGGAAGTAGTGTGGTTTTATTTTTCCGTTTTTACGGTTCATGTACAATTATTTTCACACAGACCTGCAGAGTGTATGGCTTTTATATGGAAGAAATGGTTAAAATTATACGGAAAACAGAAGTCTTCTGGAAATCCAAATGGATGAATTAAATGGAGTTTCGTAGTTAAAGCTAAAGAGATCCAATTTTACTTCAAGTCTTTTCATTATTATCAAAATATTGCTTGCATTATTTTTTTTTAGAAAAGCCAGAACAATGAACTCAAGTTGCTATAATAATGGTCTACATATTTAAAGAGTTGAAAGATAGTGGATCTAAGTGGCTGTTTTTGAATAGAATGGCAGTGCTGGTGGAATATTTTAGGCGATAAAAACTTGAAGGTTCTACTATGATCTGAGGCACGACCTGACAATTTCAAAAATTTTCCCTTTTGTTGGAATGTCTCATAGTAATAATGCTCCTGCCTATTTTCAACATTTCAAATAAGTCACAGATATTTTTAATAAAGAATTTTGAATATCACACATATCCTATTAACTGACTTAGTTTGTGCAAAATTAACATTTATGAAATAAACAAATGGATTTAAAAATGTAAAAAATAAGAGTTTGCTCATTTTAATTATGCCAAACAAAAAATAGCATATAATTTTTAAAGCCAACTAGTTTAATAGTAGTTATTCAGTTTTAACTCCAAAAAATTAAATTTAAATTCTTTCTATAAAGCTTTTTCTCTTTTCAAATCATAGATCAAATTGTTGGCACTCGTTTTTATTGAATTTAATAATAATTAGTAAATTTTAGAAATACGATTTATGCGTAACAAAATGTATGTGTTTAAAAAAGGGAAAAATTCAGTATTATATGAGTCACTCACACAATTTCATAGTTTTTGCATGCTCTTTAACTAAAGGTACCCGCATCCGCTTGGATGGAAAAATAACTTTTCCGGCTTTTATTTTAACCAGGTGGCTTTAACGACCGTTTCCAATGTCTTAGTGCAACGAGGATAATAATCTGTATACATTCACTTACGTTAGTTTCTCAACTCTTCTGTTTCAAGAAAAGGAAATGCTGCTTTTGAGCTCCATGAAGTCAAGAAAGACCATGGTTCTCCTGTATTTAGATTGTATTTCAAATTTCACCGTGTACCTTATTCCTACTTTCCAAAGAGAAAGTTTATCTAAAAGCAAAAGCTTTTGGATGCTTGCCTCATCTTCCCTTGTCATTTATTCTCCATTTACTGTTCTCAACTTTTACTCCAATAGTATTACGTTAGTTCTGTTGCTTTTTCCATGGCTTGGCCTTTCGTTTTTCCATAATGTATAAACTCTGTAGCGGATTTGCATGAACGTTAAGAAGTAGTAGGAAGAAAATGCTTTTTGTAAAACGAAACTTCGCTTTCTTTCCTCCCTCACTCGCCTTGCTTTGCTTATTCTTCTTAATCTTATTATCCTATAACTTTTCTATAAGTTTTACTATTTATGGTAATAAATTCAAATATTCATTATACTTTATTCCTGCCCTTTTACTTCTGTTTTCAATGTTACAAATACAATAGTAGTTGTTGTATGAACTTTCTCTTCTGTCGTGTGTTCTCAATAGTTTTTACATTCAAAGAATGAGGCAACTTTGGGCAATCAATTAAATGTCTTTCCGTTTTCTGAGTTTCAGTTAATTTTTTTTAATGTAAACACATACAACAAAAGAACAGAAAGAGTTTGTTAATCAGGTTTATGTTTATATAATTTTATCATCAAAAAATCATGTATTTTAGCTTCTGATTTTTTATTAAACAGGAGCAATGCAATACTTTTTCTAAAGTATTATGAGGTTAAAGTTTTTGGAGAATGAAATATTACTTTCATAGTTTTTGAAAGTACATGAGGTTTATTTACATTAGATCATTGTCAATGTTTTGAAAAGACAAACTTCCAAAATTTATACTTAAAAGTAATGTCGAGAAAAATTTATGTTCTGTTTTCTCTATCTTTGGTTCAAATAGGTTTGGCCATATGCCTATTGACGATATGATAGTTTGTCTCTGCTCCTTTCTCCTATTGTTCAAGTTTTTGCTCCCATTTATTCCATATGTACTTCAGAGGCTTTGGTCACACACTTCATCAAAATGCAAGCTACTTTTCTTCCCTGCAGCTTCTATTCTCTCTTTCTATGCTCGTTTTGGTTCTCAATTGAATGAAGTATATATTGTATGCGAGTAAAGTATGAACAAATATAATAATATGCTTTTATGAGATTCACCATTTCACCACACAAAAGAAAATCCAACAAAATAGATCAACTCCTAGCTATACATTTTTTACGTTTCTTTACATTGCTGACACTTAGATCGAGTGACAGAAATTGTCACATAAATTTTATTCAACACTAAAAATGTGATAGGTTTTGTATATCAAAAAAATATACCACAGAACACTATTCAGCATTAAATGCAAATATATCATTTTTATTTTCCATAAGGTAAAAAGCTCTTATACAAATGTCAAGCTTTCTCCGAAATTTTTGGGCTGATTTCTTTGCTGAGAATTTACTTACTTTACTAAAAATGATTGTTTGGATTTTGTTTCAATTATTCATACCTCCAGTTCAAAACAGGGATGTCTTAGAATGATGTAAAGCTAAGAGTTACCGAGTCAAAGCACTCAATATTTTATAATGGTTCTTTTCATATTAACTTCCTTTCTAATGCTTTTTATACTGATATTAGTAATAACAAATGGAGATTTAAAAAATCAGATCAAAAGTTCACTCATGTCACAGTATTCTTATTCATCTTGAATCAAATCATGAGGGAGGGTAAACTTTGTTGTACAAAAAAGAAGAATAAAAGGTAAAAGAAACCATATGAAAAGAAAATTTTCTCATTTTATTCTCCCTCTATACTTTCAAGTAATTCCTGAAAATATCAAAGCCGTAAAGAAAAGACGGGAATATTGTGTAAGATTATTATTATGCTCTCAAAGACTCTATAAAATCATGTTTCGATTTTGATTTTTAGCTAGGGAATGGAAACAAATGCATTGATGTTCTTTGTATTCTGGTCACATTTATAACTGTAGTATATTTAATATGATGTAATCTTAAGGAAAGACTGATGTTCGATGTTCCTAGGGTTTGGGATGGGAAAGATGTTCATGTTTCGATGAAACTGCCATGTTTGACTTTTACTCTAGACCATTACTTTCCCATTGGCAGCTAATCAATTCGTGCTTCAATATTTTTCGTTCTTTAGTGCAAATATTATCAAGTCTGACCAACGTTATCGGTTTTACATAAAGAATGGATAAACTATAGGGACCCATACACACAAATCTAGTACTTTAATATAAAAATAGATAAGCTTTGAGATGGAAATAACACGCATTTACTCATGATGATGCTTTCACTTACCTTGAAGTGGAAGTCCATTGGTATGATTATAAGACTTTTTCCCTATGATTGTCGTTGAAAGGGTTCCATTTGTGTAGGTTGGTGGATTATAGGCTTTGAAGTCGTGAGCATTACCATTGTTGACCATAAGGTTTGATGTTTCGGATACTGAATTTTGATGGTGGTAGTGAATATCCCCAACTGTACCACCATTACCAATTCCATTACTCAAAGGTGTAAGGGTTAAAAGCAAATCCTAAATATAAAAGTTTCCACAATAACATTCTATCAGTTTCTGTTTATATCTACTAATATCGTTAATGCGAGTTAGGTACAAAAGTGCGTTCTTGGTTCAAATGTATTGAATTGAATAAAACACAATACGAATCGACGTACTTTCTTTGGGCTCATCCATTATCTTTCTTATAGCATATCGCATATCTGACTATTGTATTCCACAGATTTTAAGATTAAATTTTATCCTTTCTCTTGCTTTAAAATTTCATATTTCAAAGAATTCCACATTTTATGGAAATTTTGTTACAATTCTGAACTGAAAAGAATACAAAGGACTCTGGAGACAAGCGCAGATGACCAGCAATAGGAAATATAGGACAGGTTTTTAGCTTTTAATCCGCTTTTTGACTTCGGACATTTGACATTTTCTACAAATGCTTCTGCTTTTAGAACGATTTTGTACAGCATTCGTTTAACTCTGACTCTGGCTTAACTGAGTGAATTTGTTTTTGAGTTTGTATGATTTTAAATCTGGAATGGTTATAAATGAAATGATTGAAACTTGCTTTTTCAAGCATGTAATCCGAAATTCCAAATTTGAGTTTTACTAAAATCCCTTTGTACTAGTAACAGGATTTCATTTCCAAGTAGGGTGGTAAAAAATTTCAATATTTTAAACAAATAAACATATTACGTATATTGGAGAATCTATGATTTTTTTTTTGTAACTGCTGCATTTTATATGCAACAGGAGCATAATGGGGGTAAACTATGTAAATTGTATAGGAATATTGAATTCAGTTTTACATTAATTTAATTCTCATGTTACAAAAACTGAATGCATATTTTGAAGAGTATGCACTTACTTTCACTCCCTCAGTTGTTGGATTAGTTTGGGCGACAATATGTGTGGGAACTGAGGTCCATGGTGAACTTCTCCAGAACGGAAAGGCACTACTGGGATGAAAGTGTAGGGTTGCTGGGAAAGATCTTCCCGATCGTCTCATCCATATGATTAATCCAGCCACAACACCCAGTAGTAGTATTAATCCTGATATGATCCCTACCACAGTTTCCATCATTGAGGAGTCTAGGTCTCCTAAGTGCCATAAAAATAAATAATATATACATATATAAGTTATTGAGGAAACAAGAAATAGAAAACACTGAATGTGCATTAAGTCTATTAAGACAAGGGAAACTGAATTCGGGTTCTCTTGAAATTTTTATAGATTTCTTTCTTTCTATATGGATCCTTGTTTCATTTCATAGTAACAATCGCACTCTAGTAATACAATTTTATTGTAAAAATTCTAAAGAGAAAACATGAAACTGTTTCATTAAAAAGTAAAATATTTCCCTGAATAAATTCATGTTAAGAATTCCATGGAAAAAAACATGTATGAAATTGACATTTATAGCTTATTTCTTTGGGACAAAGTGAGTACTCAATGTGCCCTATATTGTAGTTTTCACAAATAAGTATTTTTTCTTACACTACATATTACTTTCTTTGTCCCAGTTTTTCTCTCCTTTTTACAGTCTTTAGTTGTTACCAGTTATTTCAACAAGCACTAGAAAAACTACAATACTTCTGTTACATCGCAACATCGTGCAACTTATGTACTAAAGTACAGTGTAGGAAAGCAGGAAAGGTTTAAAAAGGAAAGTTTTATTTGTAAATATTTTAAAGAAATTCTTTCTAAAAATGAAATTTTGTTCTTCTATCAAAGTGACGAAACAACATATTAAAGAACTACAAAAGCATAAATTTACAATTCAAAGAAAACTTGCTTTTGTATTTGTGCACTTATACACGCATTTCTCAACTACAATACAATGAATTGAACTTAAATATATAAATAATTTCCAAACGTACTTATTTCCAAAGGCGATTGAGTATCCAAAAAATCCAGCTGGGCATCCGGACCTTCTTCCAGAGTAAAGTTCCCATCGTAAATCTCTGTTTTGAATAAAATAGAATATAGCAAGAGAAATTCAATAAAAAAAACCCAAGTTTTTCGAGATACTAAATTTCATGTTTCATATTGGAGAATTGCAATAGTAGTGGAAAAGAATTTTGAAGGAAAGAAAAAATGTCATTCCATTCACCTCAGTTCATTTCATCTTTACCAGACCAAATAGAATAGAAAGATAAGATGAAACGAAAGGAATGGGTTGGTTGGTTTTTCTTCTCTATCTACTAACTTCAACTTATTTTAGTTACTAGGAAGGAAAGTCCTCATATTTTCCACCTTTTTCTTCCTAGTTTGATTCAGAGACAGCTAGCCTTGCTGTTGCATTCCTATGTATTTTTCCTTTTCTTCTGAGAATATAAGTCTCGACTCGATTCCAATTCATTGTCAATCTTATGGATTACTGAAGTAAAGGAACTGGAGTTTCTTTTACTTAGATTTTCATGATATCCATGGATCAGAACGCTTATGAGAACAATCTAATAGATTTATACTTTCCTTTTCCTGCTTTCTATTCAATTTAAAGTGAGATTTAAAGCTTATAAATCTTTGCATTAAAAAATAGACAGATATCGCATTTGTTCGCTCTCGGCTTTCTTTCATGTTCCTGATGTTTGCATGTATGCCTCAAACTATGAGATAAGAACTTTTTTCAAAACTTTTATTTACCTAGAAAATCCAAGAGGAAGTCCTTTTGTATACAATTATTTTGGTAATTGAATAATAAGCATACAAAATACAATATGTGTCAGCTTTTATATTATAACAAAGTAGGATTTACTTTCATTTTCTTAATCCTCAGACATGCAAATATTCAATTTAAAAAGATATGCTTGAAGTATTAGGCACAAAGAATGGATTCTTAAATAATTTATTGATAACATTAGTTCAATCATTATCTGAGAACCAATAGAAAATTCAAAGAAAAGAAAAGTTTTAATAAGCCTTTTATCTTGGGAATATTTTTACAAAATAAAATCCCATGCTGCATTTACTTCCAGTTGAAGCAATAAATTTCTTTCAGTATTTAAGAATATTCTATCATCCTTTTCAAATAGACAGTAGTAACGAAAAATAGAAAGTCAAAACAAACATTTAAATGATCCTCAAACATGCAATGCCTATGTAAGTATTCTTAATCAAACCACTAAAGGAAATGAAGCCTTTGTTAATACTGTAGTATTTAACTAAAATTTTCCTTTATACCTTGGAAATTTCCAGGATCTTCTTAACCTTCGAAAAGCATATCAAATTCAATTTAATTTTCTCACTGCACTGCGTCTTATGTATTAGTAGCATTTTTATTTGTCGTCTTGCTCATTTCGATTTCTCATACTTAACTCGATAAACCTGCTGAATATCAGGGAGCAAATTAAGTTTAAAATTTGCATGCACCGGGTATTAGATATTCATGTCAGACCAAGTTTCTGCATCCTAGTAGGATGAACAAACTAAAATTCTAGGTAAACTATGGAGAAAAAAGCTTTCTAGTAAATTGGTTGGGTGCATATGTAAATAGGTATAAAGAGGGATAATATTGACATTTGACTCTCCAAGAAAATCCTTGGTTTGCTGTTCCGGCCATACTTTTTAACAACACAAAAACACGGAATTTTGAGCAGTACTGTAAATGTTTTAGGATTACGGTACTACTACACGACTACGACTACATATGCAGATAGCAGTCCAATTTTCGAAGATAAGAAATGACATTCCAACTGGACTAAAGTCGAAATAAATTTGTTGTATACTATTAGGACAAGTAACTATTATGTATTCCATTTCCAACAATAGTTTTAATCAAAATTACAATTGGTACACATTGGTTTTAAATCACGAGACTTTTTTGTAACAAAACATAAAAATCATTAGACAATCTTTAGAATTCATCCATTAGAACAGGTTAAAATTCGGGAAACTTGGTGAAAGAATTTATGAAATGCAGTAAAATTGTATACCCTCAGCAGAAGAGCAATGATTCCATCCTATAGCTTCACTACAGCATATCACAAAAATACAGTTCAGTTTCGTTTCTTCATAATTGACTTATAATGTTGGGATGAATCAAAACAATTGAATTCATGATGGTATTTATCTACTGAGCTAATCTACTTGTGCATGAAACAACATTTTCTTTCAAAATAATAGCATCCATTTCCTCATAATGATTAAGCCTTTATTTCTTAAATTCTAAAACTCTTCTTTATTCTTATTCAACGAAAACAATGACAAAAGCGTTCTAGCTAGTTCATAATATTGTAATATTATATGAAGTATAGAATAGATAAATCCGAGGGGAAGGTATTTCTGTCCTTTTGGTTTGGTTTATGGACATTGAATTTTCTGTAAACCCTGCTAAGTATATGATATGATGATGGCGATGGCACTATCTCGATTATGAGTGAATTGGAAGCTTAATAGAGATTCCCCTCATTGTTTTGCAAAGCAAATCTGCTTTATGTTTTGATGAAGTAGGGGATGCTATCTTCAAACCAACATTAAATTATATTTTCTTAAATATCGTAACCGTTATGGCCAAAAGTATTCTTATCTGGGCAAAACACTTGGAAACTTTAGTGCCTTTTGAATAATAGTTTTCAGCCCATATTACGCAGTTTTACGGAATTACCCAGTTGAACAAAGCTAAGCCTCAACAAGTTAGTAACCTACAACAACATGAGATTATGATTGAAATGTCAGCTAATTCTTGTATGGTTAAGACTTAGAAGAAGCAGTAAATTGTAGAATCGTTAAAGTATACAAATTGAAATAAAACTTAAGTAATTAAACGTGAAATAAGCTACATATTGCAGTTAGTTCTCTTCTTCATTTTATACTTGCAATAAAGAACTGCCTTTATACTTATTTTTAGATCTTTTACTGAATCTACTCTTTAGAGCTTAAGAAGTTTTTAATATTAATTTTGCTACAGTTTTAAAACAAGAAGGAACTATGCAGATGTCGAGCTAAAACTGTGCTTTATAGTACTTACGAGCTCCACGTATAATCTGTCCTTATAATAATAATATATATAGACACTTTCTTATTTTTAATTAAATAAGGATTCAATAGAACCTTTCTGCTTTCCAGAAACGGAAATTTATCTTAAGCCTTCGTGTCTTACTTTCATATATGTATTTCAATAGCCTGTAGCGTTAGCCTAGTTCTGAAGTTTCTTGAAGTAACTTTTATTACCTTATATAATAAGTTCAGTACAAGTTTCAGACTTGCTCAAAGTTTCACTTTAATCGGTAAAAGATTCTAAGTAAAATACAAAAGAGCTTCAAGCAAATACTTTCTTTAGTGAGAAAGCCAGCGAACCTATTGATACATACATATGTTTATTATTATCACGTTGTAATTTGTAATCATTTAACATTTCTTATCAAACTATTTTATTGAGATCGTCATCTAGAATCAGATGTTATGCTGACTGATTTTTCTTTGATAGCAAAATGAGCATGAATGTGGTTATGTAAAAGCTGATATTGATAGAAACTCAAATTAGGAAAGCCTAAGCCAAACCCTATTTTGTGGTACAATAAAACTGAAAATCACCTTTTTCAATGAAATAAGGTTAGACATTTACTTTCACTTATTCAGTGAGTGAAAATCCTATGTATTCACTTCATCCACATGACTTTGAGATTCTATACGTAGACAGAATGAAAAAATTGGTGATTTCAGACTTTTCTTTTCCCAGTTTATGCAAGTGTAACATGTTCATGTGCACGCGTATATTAAAGTTTCCAATTTCATCTTCTAAGAATGAAAATAGGAACTATAGAACATAGAAGTGACTATTTCTCATAGACTTTGATAGTTATTCTACTGTTATCCTCTTTTACTTTCTTTTTTCTTTCCAATTTCAAAGAATAAAGAAAGGAATGAAAAATAACTCAAGACTTATATTACCTATTGTTATTATGTGTGTAGATGAACACCTGATATTATTTCCATTCTCATAACGCAACACATTGCTATTTTGATTTTTTTTCTTTCTTTCTTTTATTTCAAAAAGCATTCATGTATGATAAAATTCAAATCATGGATATTGAGATACTCGATATCATATTTTGTACACCTCCGACGGAATCCTAATGCAAATTATTCTTTATCATAATATCAAACTAATCATGATAAAATTGCAAAATAGTTTGCCTTTTATAAAGCAAGAAAAAGCAATAATAAATAAGGTAAATATCATTTTCCTTGCATCGGAATCTTTGAACTGGATGTGAAGAATTTTGTTGATCAAAAAGTAAACCAAATATGAATCTTCGCAAGAATATTGCTTTGGTATGGTTGTATTGTATATTTAAAATTAAAATCTTTTAGACTTATATTCGATAGTATTTAACCCGCATCAACCTAAAACTACAACAAAAGGAATCCAAAGATCAAAAAGAAGAGAAATTATTTTTAGTTATTGTTTATATTAAAACTCTTCATTATAAAGTTTAAAGTTATCACAAGGGCGAAATCCCTGAACTCTTGATTCTTTACAAATACTTTATTTATATTTAGCTAGCAGCTTCCTTGTTTTGATTAATAACAATAAATATTAGCTTTTTAGTTTGTTCGCCTTTTGTTTGTTTCACTTTTACTGTACCATGGATCAAATAGATCACGAAGGATATCATGATGTATGGTATTCCTATGTATGGCTTAAAATTTAGGCATGAGGCCTGGATTAAGTTGAACAAAGCTAAAGGAAAGCATGAATCTCACTTCAGGCCTAAATCTTATTTGCTTTTGTTGGAAAATCAAAATAATTGGTGGCTCAAACAAATCTTGTTCTAGCTTTAATCAATACAATACAATGCTAAAATGTACACATGCATACGCAACAAAGTATAAACCACTCTTGCTACATATATGAACATTCTTGACAAGTTTAGGACTAACACCGCAAGTAGACGTTGAATTTAAAGTATAAACAAAAAACTCCTGATGAATTTAATATATAGCATCAAGTTGGTTTACAAGAGTGATATTAGTTTCTTGAAGTAATAGCTAAAACTCTGTGGCAATTACTTTGGGTTGAATCAAAGTAGCAATAAATGTCGAATGTTAGGAATTTCGAAAGTCCCTGTGAGGATGGAAAAGATAGACAGATTTTAAGAGAAAGGAAGATAAATTAGATCGACCCATCCGTTTCATCTAACTGGAATATCTGGGTTAGTAACAGAAAGAACAAAAGGGTAAAAAGAATGGAAGACAAAGAAGCGGACAATAGTTGAATAAAATATTATACTTTAGTAGATACACTACTTTGCTTTTTCTAGTTCCAGTTCCTGTCTTTTTCTTACCTGAGTGAAAGTAGAGTTCACCTAATACAATCCATGAAGATCGAAAGTAAAGGTGTAGTTTGAGATAACGTGCAATTCGTCCTTCGAGTGATAGAGTGAGGTTACGAGCGTGCTCAAGAGTCACATCTGTCACTGGTACATGTCTCACTCCTTTCCCATTAAAGTAAACTCCACCAATACTAAAGTAGACTTTCACCATGGAAAAAATCTGTAATCAACCATAAGAAAATGGAAGTGAAATAAATAAATATAAAAGATACATAAGGAAAATAGTAATATCAACCAATATACAACATTAAAGTACAGAGTAGATCACAAAGAGCATTCATCCTCGAATTTGGAACTCTTGTTTTCTTGAATACTTTCTCTTCAATTTTGAAGAAATTTTGGTTTAACTTATTTGTGTCCTTGAGTTGAGGATAAGTATTCTTTACATGAAGTAGAAAATGCTTTTGAATCTTAGTATTAGTGCATAACGTATAAGTATTATAAACCTTATAGGACCAACAATCACGTTGTAACAATTCGTCGAATATTATAGGAGTAGACATAAACATAGATTTCTCCAAGCACGTCCATTACTTGGAATTTTTCTACCCTTCTCTGACTTCAAGTTTGTAAAAATACTTTATAGGAAAAATGCATTTACTAGTTCTCAAACTTCTAAACGCTACACAAAATACTTGTATTTTTCTATAAACATTCTTTTTTACTTTCAATTTTAGTTTTTTACATTGTGCACGTCTAAAGTATTTGGAATATACATTTTGGTCCAAAGAATGCAATGGAAGAAATTCTATAGTACAGTTTCCAAAGATTCAATATCAGAAATACAAAATACAAGGATAGATGTTAAAAGGGAAAGAAGAAGGGCTGAAGTATTTTTTCATGAAATATTTATTAAGTTCATCGTGTTGAAGTTATTGAAACAACAAAAGAGTTTTTTAGAGGAAAAGCATTCAATTTAATTCTAAAGGACCACTACTGCCAGTCAGTCTACGCTTAACTCGAAAAAGCCAGCGTTTACTTACATCCATTTAGATGAGAAAGGTTTTTTTAGACGCATTATTCATAAATATTTGATGATAAAAGAGCAGGTTGTTAGATACTAAATTTCTGCTTTATCCTAAGAATAGAATAATCTATAACTAATTTAGTCAAGATTTTTTCTAGAGGTCTACTTTTTACAAGTATATTGTACATGTTTATTATTATATTCCAATTCTGTGGAAAATTAAAAAGGAAATCATGGGGATGTCGTTACTCGAAACTTCAAGACTGTTTACAAATATTCACGTTTGATTGGCTAAGCGAGTAAGATATGTGTGAGAGATTGTGTTTCAATCTATCATAAAAATATGATTCATAGTTAAATACTTAGTATTTGGACTTTAGAATAGTACTTAGGGATT